>BOPP01000052.1:5586177-5644660 GCA_017312745.1 Gryllus bimaculatus | reverse complement strand
GCGGGGGCGGCGAGGGCGGTGAGGGCGGCGAGGAGCGGCCGCTCAAACGCTCCCTGCTGATGGAGAGGCCAGTGGCTTAGCGCAGACTTTGGCGCGGCCTTATCTCACGAACCTGGAGGCTTAATGGGCGTCCTCCGGGGCCGCGCGTCGCCAGGATTTGTGCCGACGCCCCCACCCCTCTCCCCACCCGCCACCGGCCACTCCTCAGACTGGCCAGCACAGTGGACGAACGATCTGGACAAACGCCGCCAAAACCAATCCCAAAATGGAAATACTTGAAAACAAATACTAAAGACAAATTAATAGAGCTATGTTAGAAAACATCAACTATCTCACGGTGTAAACTTAAATGAAATAGCATACCAAACCGCATTCATATCAAACAACTGCTACCCAACCTTACCCTTCATAAATTCATAACAGACTAGGAAAAACTCCCAGATACAAAATCAGAATTAAGAACATATTACTCCTCCATTCTTTTCTCCAAATATTTTCAAACATGGAATAATTCTTCTGTGGTGCTTTTTGTTTCCTCAGTCGATGTTAAAATTAATTGGGTAAAATTTTAAACTAGATTATGTTAAATGAGAGAAAGTTATCAAGTATTTGCAACGTTTTTTTTTTCTCGAAAACTGGACAATGTAATTTCAACAAAATAATAAAACTATTCTTTTACGCGGAAACGTTAGTAATCCAAAAATCCTATCACTATGTAAATACATACTATTTTAATTATTACGCATTAAAGAATTTCTCTTAATGCAAGCCATTAAGGGAAGGGAGCTGATAGTGATCCTGGACCGCGCCACTCACCATATAAATAAGTCGCTGCTGCTACATGCTGCATTGTTCGCACAATGAACTAATAGATTTTCTACCAAGAAGTGGCACGCTCGCTCGAGCATGCGTCCAGCTGGTGGATTTTACCACCCTGCATTTGAATGACAGTATGATTTCACACAGAGATGACAGATAATTGGAACGTGTCATCAGTTGGGCCGCGCGAAACAAAATACGTGAACCATCACGTGACTAGAATGTTTTTCCCATCATGCAGCCAACCTATTATTTCTTCTTGTCAAAGATTTCGTCAGAAGGATTTTCTTCCGAACTCCTACGATATTTTTACGGAGCTTGAGGGTTCTGTGAAACAGTTTGGGGATCGCGATGACTTTTGCAAATGTGTAACTCTTGATGCTCAACTTTTCACACTCACGATCGACGATCTCTCGGGCAAAACTGGCAGCCCGCGTCCGTCCACCAGGTCTGCCATTTACTTTACGCGAACCCAAAGGTTGTTTTCCCGACGTTCGGCTCTATTTTCAGCGCTCCCGGGCTTCTTTCATCCCTTTCGCCTCCGGCTCTAAGATCTGGCGGCGAGCTTCATACATACTAGATGAGACACACAGATCTCGCAGTGCACACGTCCTCCACACAGCGCGGGGCGCGATGAGCACAGCGAAGAGAGAAGACCGGGCGGCTTTTTCCTCTTGATGTACCTGCTACCCGTATGAGATTCCGTATTAGATCTCTCTACTCTCGTATCCAGTCCTTGAGGATTAAATGGATTCCGGAGGAAGTGCCAACAATCTGCAAGAAGGGGACGTAGTGGCATCTTTTATCGTAACGTGCGGCTTAGTTTGGTCGTTTCTTAACTATCTGAACAGAACAAAACTGTTTTAACGTTTTTCAGTAATTTTCTAACACGTGAAAAAGAGAATGATTTTGTATCGTAAGTTTTACCATCTACCGCCAGGGGTAACATGCGATTTTGTATATAAAACATTAATTGTATAACATTGTAAAATCGTAAAATATACTATATTCAAAGAACGATTATATTATATTTTTGAAGTTTCAATTTTCTGTTTCGTATTTATAACGATCTTAATGATTGTGAATTCTGAGTATGAATTAACCAAAGATCCACCTTCCACCTAATGGAAATCCCTGTGAGAAACTTTCCTAGAACCTAATAATTTAAGAATCAGATAGAAATTATTATTATTAGCAATATCGTAACATGTGTTTTTGTACCCGAATCGCTCAGAAAGTCACCGCAGGCAGACAGTCCACATGCATTGACAATTTCCGTATTAATGAAAGAATGTGATCGACAGTTAATTGTTTACGCTCTGGTTTCAGCGGCTGAACCAACTGCATTCCTGTTGTCGGGCATTTCATTAGGGTTGTGGCATCCTACTATCATGTTCCAAAATGCAACCGCGTCATGTCTGACATCCTAGAAATATTTGAAAGCAAACAGTGACCGAACCAAACTGAAATTCGACAACATATCACGACGCATCAAAGGGCTGGATTGAATTGAATTGTTATTATCCCTGGGCGTCAACTACGAACCGCCTCTATCCTGACTACTATGGGGCTAACTTGGGAGTCATTTCGTTACTTTTAACATGCAGAATCATAGTTTACCATCCACATTCAGAATGCAGTAGAAGAACACAACCCACCAGAAAATCACGAAGGGTAAGGAAATAATTATTCATTTATTTAAAAATGTTTACAATCCATACATTATTTAATTTATAAAAAAATATACAGCAAAATAAATAAATAACATAATAAATAATTTGGGACGCAAGTTATGGTAGTATTATTCGGATTGTTATGGTATCGTGGTTATGATACAAAAAGTAGCAAAAGTAAAAGCGTGAACTCGACGGGGGAGAGGTCTGCCCATCACCAGAGCTGATCTGCCGTCGCCAGGGGTTCAGAAGACTATTCGGCGACAGAAAACCAGGAAAGACTCGATATTCTCTGCATGAATTGAAGTGCACGTGTCTTCCCTTCCCTGACGCTTGTAGGCCGCCGCTGACCGGAAGCGCCCACCAGAGTGCGCTGTCCGGCCGCCAGGTGACAGGGCAGGTGGCAAAGGGGAAGGGAGGGGGAAAGGAGGAGGGCGAGGGAAATGGGAGTAGAGAGGGTAGAACGGAATGAAACTAGAGGAAGGGAGGGGAGAGGAGAAGAGAAGTGACGTGAGGGGAGTCGCCCACGGGGACAAAGCTTCGGTGGCCTGCCAGTCAGCTCATGTAGCTCCCGCCCGCTTCCAACTGACCCCCCCCCCGGCACTCCTATTCATGAACCACGGAGCAAAGAAGGTTCAACTTACGCCGAAAATGCACATACTTTTGGAGAAAATATTAATGGTTGAGGAGATTGTGCTAATAAAAGTCATGCAACTTCATGAATTTTACTCACCATCAATTCGTGGAATGATAAACGAAATAATGGTGGAATGATAAAAGAATCAATACACACACTGTCCATTAATGGAGAACTGCAAGTCCCCATTGAACAAGGAAAAAGCCTCACAGTAAAGCTTTAATTAGATCGTTACTATTGGCCATACATCATTTCTCACAAAATACATGAAACTTAACAGATATTTTTAAAAAGTTAATAAAACTTATTAAAATTTCATTTTTAATACTACTTGTTAAGAATCATTTTCCAACTTCGATTACGAAGTGATTTTCGTGGTAGTTCGACGGCGTGCCCAATAATCAATTTAAAAAATTAATTCGGTGAATTGAATTCGCACATACTCCTTGCCTTGCCCGTTCTCTCTTTATTTTCTGCTACACACACACACACACACACACACACACACACACACACACACACACTTCATTCATACTAGCAACTTATTTCCAATGCCAATGTACCAAACCATTTAATTTTAATTAATAAAATGTAATCATCACAGAAGTGGCGAAAACCGCAAACTAAGGAGCATTTCAGTAACTTACTTCAGGTTGCTGTTTTGACACTTTGGCATCATTGCACACAATTAATTAAAGGTAGTTGTTTTGGTACAGTTTTGCAATAAGCAAAGTTAAAAAATACAGAAAGCAAGTGGGTGAAAGAGAGTACTCCAGCGAATTGCTTAATACAAAATCATACTTGGATGATTCTAAAGAAATGTAAAAGTAAAATGAGGGCTTCCACAGTTATAATCTCCGGACAAAGAGTTAATTTTTCTTGAGGTGTTGCGTAATGTACAATACTGCTTGCAACAGAAATTTCTGATATCACGTGCTTCGTTTAAAACCTACAGAAACACTTGCTCGATTACTTTCATAGATGAAAGAACTTGTATTTTTTTTTTCAGGGAGTAAAGAGAGCGAGTTTTGCTTTTGTTTCCGTCTCAACCGGAGGGAAACAAATGCTGCGCTTCCCGCAAACAGACACAAGAAATAGAACGTAAGGTACACCTGTTTGCCGAGGTCGTGTCGCAAAGGTGACAGCTTACATCTCACATTCTAAAAAGTTTCTGAACCGCCGAGCTTTACGACACAGTAGTCAGGCCGCCCTATTTTTAGCGGTGCACGCCATTTAACCACCAGCAGTGGTCGCAAGTTTTAACGAGGACTGCGGCTGGAGAATAGCTGTTTCATATAATGAACGTTTTTCGGCGCCCCCCGAACAACCTACCCACATTATCATAACATGATTTTATAATGAGAATAAACCATACACGATATTTGTGCTGCAACATTAATTTCGTCCTGAAAAACACTACTAAAAGAAATGTTACGATTTCACCATCGCAATTCACGGTGGAGGTAACAAACATTTATTAAAGTACATTCGTGAATATATGTGGGGATTAGATGTAACGCTTGGGTAAATAAATATTTTCCTTTGTTCCTCTTCATTAATTGTGAGACGACTTGAAATAAAAAGGCAAAAACAAGAGAGAAGGCTGTGGTTAACGTCTCAAGGCACCTTTACATGTTACAAAGAATGTAACTTGCACCCCGATAAGATCAAGAAGACCAATCAAAGCTCTCAGGAACTAAATATTTCCAAGATTATTAATAAGAAAGGATTGTTGCTGACCGGATGCAAAATAAAATAAAAAACAACGAAAATTTCAAATACTAATTGTGTCACGAGTATTTGCGGTGAATCTAAACTATTTTTTTAAATTTAATTCTCTTGTTCGCATGACGAGAAATTTACTCACAAACGTCACAAGAGTATCGTTCCCGACAACATTAATGTGCTAATATTTCATTAACTCGTTCGATGGATGGTTTAACACTCGTCAGGTAATCTACAGTAGCAACATAACGTAATACACCGTATTGTTGTACTACTATATACGCTTAACTATTCTGCATTCCCTAAAGACATTCTATTTTTATTTCACTGGAAATAATTTATATTTAAATAATTCAAATTGTTCAAAGAGTTGTCACACCGACCAACACGATTCTCCTGATTTACGTCGAGTTGCTCTAACCAGGAGACTTCTGTTCGATTCCCGTTCGTGAAGATTTTTTGAACAATCTGAATATTTAAAAATACATTTGTTACACAGTAACCAGGTCACAACAAGGAGAGCATTTAGAATGAGGGTCAGATTTCTGAGGTAATCGCCTCTGCAATGTGGTAACACTGTGATGACAATCGAATGTCGAATTTGAAGTAAAATATTAAGACCCTTGACACCTGAACACTTAGTTCACCTCGTTGCGGTCGCGTCACAACGTAAGAAAGCGCGAGGCAGCAGAAGCCAGCCCGTTCGTTAGCAGCCTGTTCCCGTGGCGTCGGCCGTCACCTCCGCCCCCGCGACGAACAATGGCCCGACGGCGGCGTCGAGAAGAAAGCTTCGACAAGGCTGAGAGCTCCATCATTCCCGCCCCGCCGCCTGCGGAAGGCTGTCATTGCGACCCATCCGGCGGCGGCGGCGGCGGCGGCGGCGCTGGCGAAGACGACGGCGGCGCGGCGGCGCGGCGGCGCTGATGGGGCCAGGCGGGAGTAATAGAGATGTGCGGCCTGGGAGGGGAAATTGCGACGGGAAACGCGGAGTAAAAAGTTGATGGCGGTGTTTGTGGGTGGATGGTGGTGGTAGTGGTATTGGTAATGGGGATGGAGACGGAGGAGGAGGAGAAGGTGGTTGGTGGTGGGTGTGTGGTGGTGATTGTGCGGGGGGAGGGCTGTTGGTGATAGCGGTGGTGGTGGCGGATTATGGAGATGGAGCAAGAGAGACAGGAGGAGGACTGTGTGATGGAGCAGGGAGGCGGAAGAGGTTGGTGGTGGTGGGTGGTTTGGTGGGAGTATTGGTAGAGGTGGAGGTGGGGTTGGGGCAGTGGGATGGAAGGAGGAGGGGTGGGTGTTGGTGATGGTGGTAAAGGGGGAGGTGGTAAGATGAGGGTGGTGGTGGAGGAAAGTGGGTAGAAGGGGGTGATGGGGGAGGATGTGGTAGAGGGAGTGATGGAAAGGATGTGGTAGAGGGGGTGATGGGGGAGGATGTGGTAGAGGGGGTGATGGGGAGGATGTGGTAGTTAGTAGGTGTGAGTGGTAAAGGTGATGAATGTAATGATAGAGGTGGTAGAACAGTGGCGAGGTGTGGCGGAGAGCGAAGTGGAGATGTCAGGCGGGGCGCAGTGGCGTGGTAGGCCGCAGGGACAGGTCGCGGGGGTAGTACGCGCGGCGGGGCGTGACTGCATGCCTTCGCTCTGAGCTCTTTCGCCTACTCGTGCGCCGCCTTCTGTTTTCGCACCTCATCGCTACCGCACCCAGGCCATGCCTCCACGAGACGCAGTCACGCTCTTCTCTGCTGGCGCCTTCCACCCATCACGCCTCCCTGCTCAAGATCTTACGCTATCTCACTTCGTATTTCCTTATTGGTAAAAGTCATAAAGAATTTATACACCTTCAATAGTGAAAGAAAAGGTTGATAGGAAATAATGTAAAACAAAATTATGAACATGCACGAACACTGACAATTCCTAAGACTAAATTTAAACATCAGAAATATATAAGAATGAAAATGATAGTGGAATACTCAGCGAGGAAGGTCTTTCAAAAATAATACCCGAACTTTGCGAAAGCACACATCGTTTAGCATACATATTCGAATTAGGAATAAATATTTGTATTGCTTTAATTTTCTGGACGTTGCAGAAAAAGACAAATGGTCAAGATACTGCTGTGCAAACAAAATGACAGATTCCATAAATTTAAGAGAGGACAGTAGTCCATTTTTTACATGAAATGACTCACTCTGTATACACAATATTTACGCCTAGCCTTATTATATTTCAGTATATAAAACATGTATTGTACCACTGTTTAAAATATAAAATTATAGTGAGAAACTGAGAAACAAATGTACTGAGGGACAAATTGTAATACTAAATACAAAAAAATATTTCGACAAATTCTGTTCTAAAAATTGTAAAACTGGAAGACGTAGATTGAAACAATCAACAGACGCTCTTCTGTGGCCTAAAATCAAACTTTTTTGCCTTTTCTGCCACCCAAAACCATGTGTTCCCGTTCTAGCGAGCAGCGCCATCACGATTCTATTACTACGAGCTCCAGCTGCGGGGCATGGCAACTCCCCCCGCCCCCGCAAACCGCAACGATTCGCCCGCGACGCGTGCACGAACCAAAATAAACGCCCTCTGCGCAACTGACGGCGCAGGGCGCGCAGTGGTCCAACAGGGGTAGGAGTAGAAGTAAGGGCGAGCTACTCTTTGGATGCAGAAAACTCAAATCTGCAGTTTGTTTACCGTAGCAAATGAGTTTTCTATAACTCGGCAACGAAAATGTCTAGTTTTGCTAATCTCTCTTTAATTTTATTATTATTTTATTTATATATCATTAACTTATACTCATCTTTCAAAAATTTATAGTTAAACTGTCAGGAAAGGATTCTGGAACTCAAGAAAACGTGCGCAGATGATCTTCTTCCCCATATGACATATACAGTTTTTACTGTTTTTTGACTAAATAAATCTAAATGCACACACCAGAGATGAAGTTAAATAACTATTTATTCGGAGATTTTAAACCTATTGTTTGAGTATACATCGAAAGAAGCATGATCTGGATATAAAAGCAGTACCCTTTTCAAGTCTTTTATTTGCGCTGAGAAAAAAATCGGTTTTCTACCACACATTTATGAAGAGAACAATAGTTACATTTCATTGTCCAGAAGCAAAGGAAGAAATCATACAATCACATACTCTATGAATGAAAATTAAATGACTGAGAAATGAATCGTCATAAAAATAAATATATTTGAAAAGAAA
Organism: Gryllus bimaculatus; assembly: GCA_017312745.1. NCBI lineage: Eukaryota > Metazoa > Arthropoda > Insecta > Orthoptera > Gryllidae > Gryllus > Gryllus bimaculatus. The sequence continues at coordinate 5,636,585 of BOPP01000052.1, read as the reverse complement.
TAAAAAATTATACTCGTGCAACTTGAAAAAAATGATCAGGGAAAAAGTTATGCACTTAATTGTAGGTTTACTTTGACTCTTTAAGGGGAAGAATATTCCCTCGGCTGACATGTTTGACTTTAAAAGCGACTTATTGCTGTAAAATATTATAAAATATTTAGTTTATTTTAGTTTCCAGTAATTTTGAATAACTATACTTAGCATTTATCAATAAAAAGCTAGGTTGAAAAAAAAATTGGCCCGGTTCAGACCACCGCACGGCGCCGCCACGAGTGACGGGCCAACAGGGGGGGACATCGCCACGGCAGCTAGAAGCAGCTGTTGTGGGGGCTAAATCCGGCAGCGCCCCCCCCTCCCCCAGGCGACCAGGAAGAGCATCCGCACGCAGTTCCTCATGGCAAGCGCAGCCACCCTCCCCCTCCCCTCCCCCTTCCACCCCCCACCACTGGGTGCACGCGAAACGCTCCTTTGTCCGTTCAGGGTCCAATGCATCGAATTTTCCTCCGAGAAGGACACACAGCAGCCACGTGACTAAAAACGGTGGTTGGATGCGATCATAATGAGTTAAGGTATGCAAACAACTCTTAATACAGAGCATTCTGACCATGATATGAAACTAAAATTGTACACCGAAGTCCATATTTAAAATAATGTTTAAAAAAGTGTTCTTTTACGCTTCAAGTACAGAACATCACAATACCCTCCCACCAACATTTTCTTTCGCCCGAGGGCCAAGGAGCGTCTTGACGATCCGGACGCTCCGATGGGGTCTGCATAATGTTGCATTATTCTTACTCTATGGTGGCGCAATATTTACAGATTCTATCATTGTTTCCCAATATAGTGAGTGAAAGAGTTATTGTTTTCGAAAATGAACGGCAGATTGATTCATCGAATTATAACATTATTACGAATAAGCATGTTTAAAGTTTCAAGCCAGCACTAAAAAAATTGTATCATTAAAAATATATTCAAGACGGTGGTCCAAACTGGAATCCCATTCCCGCACGAAATACTTTCTGAAAGCGCCCCTCACAAACGGATTTAACGTTTTAAAACAAACAGAAAACGCGGTATTTGAAGAATTCAACACGCTCAAAAATTAAACTGCAAAATGATGCGAAATCAATTTCTTCACAAAGAAAATGTCATCCATGGGAGATATTGGATTAATGATTAGCAAGCGCCTACTGGGTCAACCTTCACAACTCTGACATTTTAAAGCTGCAGAGCTCATAAATCAATACTGCAACACGTGATACAAGAAATTCTATTAAGGTCACGTCGTTAAATAAAGAAAAGATAGAAAAAGTTACCTGTATTGATGTCTCGTTTCAATCACAAGTGGGGAGAGCAAACACCAATTTTAGCTCGGAATTTAAAATTCAAAAGCTGTAAATTTTTGCATCGAGAAATGTCCTTGGTTTCAGAAATAATTTTTCATATTCTTACACTATCTGGAATATCTACATCACTCTTCTCTACAATGATTCATATTTAGAAAAAATGTGTATGCTAGCAGTGGTCATTGAACCGTGGCGAAGGAATACTCTACAAGTGCGCTATACGAAGATATGAGAGCTACCAAAGTAGCGTTGCGCAGTACCTCTCTCTCCTCCTTTTTCCCCAACCTGTCATTGAAATAAGTTTGCATGCGCCATACTTCCTACATTTGCATTCAAAAGCAGTAAATTTTATTCTTCTTCAGAACTTGAGTATTTTTTGAAAAACTTCGAAGTTTAATCCCAGGAAAGAATTGGTAATAGCTCCCTTCACTTGGAATGAATAATGCCCTGACCTACTTCCACGGATACTCAATGTACTTAAAGTGACAAAAAACTAGGAGGAAGTTATCAAATATATCAGAATAAGTTTATAATTACTTTTCGTGCACACCACTTGCCGGACATAAAAACAAACATTTAAATTCAGAACGAATATTCGTTACTTCTTGCCCGAAAACACTTATGCTATGAGGATGAGTATCAACAGGCTACAAACGTTAAGCAAAGGAATCAAAGAATAAAACTCGAAACCTCCTTGATTCCGCAAGTACGTAATGTATGTTCATTCAGGGCATATTAAAAGGAACTAAAAGGTTTTAAAGGGAAAATATTGACATCTGAAGCTGATAAAATCGCAACATTTAATGGAAGAAGTGTTTATATGACAAGCACGATAGATTTTAAAAAATGTTTGGAAACGAACAACTGCAGACATGTGTCAGCGGCAATACAGTACTCAGCCATTGGAAATATACAACAGTATTAATTGTTTATACTGTTGTGTTAACATTTAACGCATGGCTATTAGAACAAACTCCGGCCGGTCTCTGTAACGCAGCGGCCTACAAGCAAGCGTTTCAACCGAGCTATAGGTTCGAACCTCGCGAAAGGCATGGACTTAGCACGGTGTGATCGATTGATTGATTGACTGATGATGCCAGGCAGTATGATCGATTGATTAGTGATTTAACTGCAAAGGTTATCAATCTGTGTGAAGTGTAGTACAATAGAGAAGTCAAGTGCAAGTGTAGTGTAGCGAAGTGAAATGCAAGTGTAGTGAAGTGAAGTGTAGTGAAGTGAAGTGTAGTGTAGTGTAGTGAAGTGAAGTGTAGTGAAGTGTAGTGAAGTGAAGTGAAGTGTAGTGTAGTGAAGTGTAGTGTAGTGTAGTGAAGTGTAGTGAAGTGAAGTGAAGTGAAGTAAAGTGAAGTGCAGTGTATTTATTAGTTAAAAATTCCGTGCAGGGCAGTCATAAAGTGTATAGGTAATGCTGTTATTTTTTTGTTATATTGTTATTATTGCCTTAAAATGCTTTAAAATTACATTGTATTACTATTCTTAGTTGTAATATGTAAAATGTAGTGTTCTGCCACCAGGTTCTATACCTACTTGCAGAAATAATAAATCTATCTATCTATCTATCTATCTATCTATCTATCTATCTATCTATCTATCTCTTACATTTTTTTTATAACGCGAGGTGATTTTCCCACCGCCGTATGGCGAGATTCGCCGCAGACCCACCCATCGGATGAGGATTTTCCCAACCAGGTATCTCCCACCAGCAAAGTACCGCTTCAGCCGGGACAAGCTCTAAGTTCTCGATTGGTCTCCAGCACGGGGCGTATTCCTAACACACCATTAATTTACCTTTGAACCTTAAATATCTCGTTGATTCCTTCCCTGAGAGTTGTGTGGTCATGAATAAATACAGACGCACGACGACGTTAGGACTTACGGACGACTCCAGCGCCATCTAGGTGTATCGTGGCTCCCTTTTTCTAAAAGAGAACTGTGCGTCGGGCTTACGAGCTACTGTGTGCAAATGCATGTTCAATGACCGATGTGGACACACGAACCACATCTCCTACATGGAAGACTGGTTGCTGTTACTGAAGTTGCAGCTGGGTCAATATGTCAGAGCCGGGGGGAAGTGAGAGGACGGGGCGTTCATAGGTACGACTGTGAGTAGGCGTACAACAGGAGCCCCAGGTACAACCAGCATCTGAGTCTCGGGACCAGACCGACGTCACACGTTGGAATGTCACAAGCGCTTCCCTCTCGTGCGCAAAGAGGAAGTGGGCGTGGCCCGCGTCTCCGCCACAGAGGTGTGTCCTCCGCCGCCGCCGCCGGAAATGACGACTGCGACTCCGAAACGAGTCCGCCGGGCGGGCGCGGCGGGGCGGGCGGGCAGGGCAGGCAGGCGAGCGAGGCGCGCGGCGGAGGCGCGGCGGGGCGGAGCGGGGCGGAGCAGGGCGGAGCGGGGCGGAGCGGGGCGGAGCGGGGCGGAGCGGGGCACGCCGCTGCGCTGCCTCCATCTCGCCCGCGCGCACGTGACCTGCCTACGACCCGCGCCCGTTTCGACAGGCTTTCGGAATCGATGACAAAATCTGCACCGAGAATGGCAATGACCAATTTGGCCTAAGTAAGCCACCCACAGATGAGAAGTCATGAATGGTTATTCCTTACGTAACGGTCATTGTATTTCCTGACAGTGCTGACAATGTTCGTACAATCCTTCGTACGCCTTCCTTCGGAGGGGAAGTAAAGCCGGCTGTCCCATGTTAGTAGATTTACTCGCATGTAAAAGATCCTCAAGCCTAAATGACGCCTCTGAGCTAAATTCATATCGCCTGTTTCTCGCCCAAGAAATACTTCCTTTCTCTGCTACTTGATGAAAGGAGCGTAGCGAAATTTGCGTGGTCAGACGAAAGAGCGGGCCTGATGGCCCGAGTCTCGCCACGTGAAATAAGGCAAATGCAATTCAATTCAATGTTTCAGATAAGTTGAAAAATACTCTTCTGTTTGTTGATTCCGGGAGTGTTGTTTGTTTGTTTTTCGGGTTCGCCGAAGTTTCTGTAACAGAATACTTTTTTTCCACGCAGAAAAAATGGCATACCTAATAATGTCTTCCATTCATAGACACTATGTCGTGTCATAGTCTTCTAAAAGGCTCAGGTGATTTGAAGAAAATGTATTTCTAACGAATAACGCAGCATACTCAAATGCACATGATATTGCCATTACACACAGAACTCGTAATATTCATTAGTTCTATAAAATGCTGCTGCATTTTGAAATCTCATTCTGAGACTTCTATTGAAAGATGTTTCTAAAAGGGGAACTGGATATAACAAAAGTCCTGAATCTTTTACCAGATGTACGGTTTCGTTTTAAAGTACTTGAAGGGACTATACTGGAAGTTGACTGAACTTTTGCTACAGATTACACTTATTTAGAAATTAACGACTAAAATAATAAAGTTCGTGGCTTATGACGTTCAATGCGATATGAGTTACAGCAGTGTTCGGAGAAAAACAGATCATTCTCTCTTTGCAATTGTTTAAAATTAAATAACTGATACGGCGGTGTAGTTGAGAGCATACGAAAAATGTATTTGTGATTCACGAATTTCAGTAATTCTGTACTCTTTCACCATTAAATATGTTTGCGCGTTCAGGTAATTTGGAAATAAAGTTACAGAAAGCGTCTGTAACACTAAAAATTCCATGTGTTTGTGGTGGATTAATGAAATATAAGTTATATATGTTACGTTTTATCTCAACATTTCCTGATTAGATATTTTTCCATTGAAATTATTTTTGTCAATCATTTCTACCATCATTAAAATTTGTCTGGTAAATAATGGGTTTCGTAGCATCGGAAAACAAACTATACAGATTTATTTCTTTCTCTTTGGTAGAGAATGTATTTGTCAAAAGGCCATAATCAATCTGCCTCCGTTGGTTTCCATTCCTTTCCTTCAGTATCCACGCTTGTCTTCATCATACATTATTACAATTCGCGTAAAGAATATTGTTTATATTGTATGTTAGAAGTGAGAGTGACTATTTGCATTCAATTTTTATCATTATCCAGCACTTTAAAAGAAAACGAGTAGGAGATCACACCTCTCCAAATTTTCTCACGAGTCTGGTGCTGAATCTAAAGAAATCCACTTTACGTCCAATTACTGGGAAAAGCCCTCCCATTACTATCACTGGCGCGCGATAAATGTTTGAGGTGGGCACGCAATCTCGTTCTCTGTTTCGTGCCAAGAATGCAACGCGAGCAAAACCGAAATCCATTAATCGGCAGTTAACGCCGCAACGGCTAAACAAAACAGAAACGAAGACCGCTGCAACAGCCGAACCCCTTAAACTCTGCAGAGCTTCCTTCTCTGTTCGAACCTCCTCACCGCTGCCACCTCAGCCCCCTTTGGCCAGGGAACACTATTCCCATTCTTTACACCTATTGAAACCTCCCTCTGTCCTTCGCCTATCCTACATAAAGATTTTTAACACGATCCTTATCCCTCTTCATGCTGCTCCTGCTCCTGTCGGATTCCTCACAACCATAAATGTTCGACTCGCTATCGTCACCGTCACCTCCTACTCGTAAAGGCAGGAGACTGTTTCCCACAGTTCACTTCTGGTTATTTTCCCTCCACCTCTTTTTGTTTTACAGGCTTTCCTTCCCATGTGTTTACTCTTGTGCTATCCTGCACACCAATCACATGCTGCCTTAAAGGTGACGAGAGAGAAATAGCACACAGTAGCTTGTCCTTGAGTGACCTAGACGTGATAAGACGTTTCCAGTTTCCCCACGATTTCCATTCCCGCTTAGGGAACGTTAATGGAGAGATAACAAAACAAGTAGTCTGCTTGAACATTTTTTGCATGAAGTTACCGACACTAGAGAACAGAATATCTGAACAAGAATTCATAATGACCTTTAAGAAATCAAGAAATGATCATTAAGGTGATTCAAATAGTTTTACTGACAAATATTTCTAGGCTTGTACCGAATCCATGAAACGTTTCCACAATTTCCATAATTTGTTAAATGCTACACAGACTCCGAAACTATTCTACAAATCTGAGAGATAATACGAAAGAAATATCAATAACTGCTGTTGTTTCGCTTCCTTCCAAGTTCCCACGTCATTCCACTTGGTCGATAGCAGTTTACTGATTTTCTCCTCTGGCGCCACCGCTCGCCATTCCCCTATCCGCCCTCTACCACGGGTCTCCGCCTGTCAGGGGCACCGACTGACAGCGAGCGATTAGGTAGATCGCGGATTTGTTTTCTGCTCCGCGGGCCGGAACTAAGCGGTGCAATTTTACGGAAAGGCCGGGCGCGCGGGTGCGGGTGGGCGGGCGAACGGTCACGGAGATGCACGCGTACTCGCGATGCCAATCACGCCCACACCACTCCACCCTGCCGCGGCCCTCCGACACTCCACGACACGCTCGTATGTCCTTCCATACTCTCCTATGCTCTCCGAAACTCTCAGATACCCCCGCCCGTTCAAGCTTGCGGACCAAGTTTTCCGCCAACATTTAGGAAGGGAGGAGTTTCTCTTAAGATGGAACTATTCCACATTCAGATGTAAAAATAGTGTGTTATTATCTTGCTCTAACATTCATATAGTACATATCACGATTAAAAAAGAATTTTCTTTATAATATTATCAGTGTGTTATTTCATAAATACTAAGAAAGACACTACATTAATCTTCACAAATGACAGATACAAAAGAACGAGGAACGGCGTCTTAAAAGTGTATAAGTTTTCTTTCGTAATGGGGAAATGTACCGACTCTGTAGTTAAGTCAGAGACACTCACAAGGCCACCTTTGCTAAGCGATGATTCATGGTATGCAGTTTGGACGACATCCTCACCTGAAACAAAACAAAATAAATAACGTAAGATAATTTTCAAACATTATAAGAATAAGAAAGAGTGAAAGAGATAAACTTACTAACAATCATGAGAAATGGTTTTACAAATAAATCAATAATAGAGGCCCCCGCCACAACAGCAAAAATTATGCTGCTAAACAAAATTACAAAAATCGTTTTTGAAAAAGTAGCGGGCGCAGTGCTCAAAAACTAAAAAACATACTCTCCTATTAAAGTGCATTAACGTGACTATTTTAACAAAAACCGTCTTCAGCGACAGAAATACATTTCTTCCCAATCCAGGAATATCAAAAATGTTGCTGAAACGAAAAAAACATACAATTCCAAAATGGTGAATAAATTGTTTTATACAACATTTCTGAATTATTGTTCTACTGTAGTTATAGCTACTACTTCTGTAGTCCTAAACCCCCTTCCTTAAAAGTTTAACCTTCCAAATGATGCAGAATTAAAGCAACACAAGAATTATGTTACATGCTTATTAAAGAAGCTCCCCCAAGGTCCTAGGCCCAAAAAGACACCCAATCGCATTATTCCTAAATTAACGAGAGATTATGTAGTCGAAACTTAATATTAATATGTCATCTTCCAACATATTTTGATAACTGATATTTGAAATAAACCAATGAAAAACATATAGTACTAACATTCCAGTTGCAGATATATTGTCGTATAAAGAAAAATTTAAAATGATAAACAAAAATATCGACGTTTGTAAATTATCAGTTCTAAAAATACCAGAACCTCGAGAAACTCTGAGAAGTGATATTTTACTCTGCACTTTGAGAAACAGAAAACGAACGCCAACGTAGCGTTAAGAGAAACTTGATACTCGTACTGAGCAAAACAGCTATGCAGCATACGTGCCTGGGCGCCTTGGCGCTGAGCGTCGAACGTAGGCAAACACGCGGGAATCTGAATCTGGTTCCGCACGAACTCACAGCTGACGAATTCTCTTTTCATACAGGATACACCGCCTCCCCCCATCAATTTATAGCGTCCATTCACACGCGCACGACGCCCATGCACACGAGTCCTCCTTTGTTGAGTAGCGATGTGTGCGTGCTTCATGTACGTACGAATTGCGCAATATCATGGGAAAATGGCCCGTATATCCGCAAGTGAGCATAATAGGGTTTTTACGAAGTTATTTTTCCCCACAATCATAATTACGATTGTCCGGGAGACCAAAAATGGGTGCCGTTCAAAAACGGAATTATTTCAGTGACTGAATTCTCCCGTTGAAAGTGCATTACGCGTTTGAAAGGAGTGACGCGTTGTGCTTTATGCCACAGCATCAGTCCGTATTTTCATGTCAAAAAGCAAGATGGTCTTCCAGTCAAAAGAGCAATCTGAATTAAATTGTTGGCCGTTCATAAAGCATAAAACTACGAGATAAACAGCAAGAATGAACGTTCTAAATAGATCTCCCAAAATATTTTATACATCTGTGTTTGCAATCCAGACTTCGCTTCACACGTAATATGAAGCAAAGTGTCTATATGATATAACACTTTGCCTTTCCACCATGTGCATCGTTTTCGCTATTCTGGAATAGTGTGAATACCATCAAAATGTTTTATTCGAACGCTATCTTTCATCCACCCTCTTTTTTTTCAGGAATCGCGAGGTATTTGAATCCCTTCCAACGGCAAAGAATCCATAGACATACAGTAATAACAGGGAGTATATCAGAGTGCAAAGAAACTCTTGGCTACCCTTGGCAGGTAGGTAGAGTAAAACGATCATTTCATTATCATACCGGGGAAAGAGGTAGTCTTTACAGGAATTCAAACCACAGACATTTAATAAAAGATGGTAACGAATGAATAACTCAATGTATGTATGAACAGTAAAATAAACTAAATTTAAAAAATCCAAAACAAACTCAACACACAAAAAAAATGAGAATTTTCAGAACAATTATTTTACGTCAAAAACATTTCAAACTAAGCAATCCGAAAGTAATCGGAATATGTATTTCGTACATTCACAACTGGTGTACGATGTTGGTATTGCAGAACACACATGTAAACGCGGGCAGGCCGCCTTCAGTAATTGGTGGTCGCAGAGCGCACGCTTTCGCGCCAAACACGAGAAGCGTTTCCCCTCCAAACAGCTACGCGTCCCAGAGCAGCGCTGTTCATAGGGGCAGCGCTCGCAAGCGGGGCCACGAGCGCTAGTGTTGTTTTGTTGCAGGCTGCACGCGAACGTTTTTGCTTATTTCGAGAAAAAGGTTGGTCTTTTTTCGGGATATACGTATAGTGCAACTGCTTTAATTTCGCCACAGAATACAGCTTGTCTTGTGGTAAGTTACCAACAACACGGTTGGACTGTTGGAAAGTCACATGTTGCATATGGTTGGTATTCTATGATTTAAATTTTATTATTATTATTATTATTATTATTATTATTATTATTATTATTATTATTATTATTATTAGTTTTACAAACGTTGATACCATATGAAGTAAAAATAAAGGACATTCAACTAAATTGTCACATTCGTACAGTAAAAAAAAAAGCGTTGTTCCGATTAATCGTTAATGCGAAAAATACAGGCTCCTCCTCCCAAAGCCCCCTGCCCCTTCGCGTTCCACGCTCGTGAACAGCTCCTTAAGCGATAGGACAGACTGATACTTTACTAGGATTTATTTAACCGTGAACTTGACGTAAATTAGCTGTTTACGGTTTCATCCCCGGGAGCTTGAAGGTCCACATAGTGACGTCACTAGCGTCATATAATCTCCCGATTGGATGAAACCGCAACAGATGATTTACGCCAAGGGCACGAGTAAATAAATCGTACTATACTGATATTTCCAACATTCTCATGTGATCTTCCTTTAGTCTTGAACGTGGAGTCACTCAAACGGAAATAAAGCACAGCACCACATCGGCAGCGAAGCGCCTTCAGACAGCGCCGCGAGTGGACGTTCGCAAGGCTGGAACTGCTTCTTGTGGCCTGCTGCCCCGCTTTTCGGGTTTTCGTTCCGCTTGAATTCTAATCCAAACGTTCGCGCACTGGAAAATCCGCAAGTGCGTCTCTGCTGATCGCGCAGAAGCGACAAAAGGCAATCGCTGTGAACGTGCAGACGTGTGGCCGCCTCGCGCAGGCGGCGCATGACCTCACGCTGCGTCCGCCGCCGCCGCCGCCGCCGCCGCCGCCGCGGCGTGCCGGCCGTGTCGGGGCCGCTGCTGCGGCTAGCGGGCAGGCGTCGCGGACGCGTCGCGGCGTGAGGTCAGCGCCCCGCGCAGCCAAGCGTCGCGCCGGCGGCGGTGGTTGGCGGCGGGGGGGGGGGGAGAAGAGGAGAGCGGCAGGGAGGGGAGAGGACCATCGAGTGCTTTGGTGGAGGAGGAGGAGCGAGGAGGTGGAGAGCGTGGGAGCTGAGGGTGACGCCAGGTGCCGGTGGCGACGCACGCGAAGCGACTCTCTGCCCCACCTCCCCCCTCCCCCACCCACGCCACCGGACGCCCGCCACGCTCACCAGCGCGACCCGACGCTCCTGCCAGAGCGTTTTTAACTTGCATGCAACGCAAAGCATCGTCAGTTTCAGGCCGACTCTGCTCCGTATGGTTAGACTAGCGCACTCCTCTCCACAGCAGATTTGCATATGGGATATCCAATTGTCGGAGAGTACGAACTGTGTGGGTTGCGAACCAACCAATCTATCTAAAATCAATATTAACGCATTCAAAAATCTCCATTACGCCTTCAATTGCAATAGTTTTTTGTTGTTTTTTTCCTCCATCAATTGCACGCTATTGGATGAGAGAATGTATTACGTGGGACGGCCGTCCAATATTCGCAACTCCGGAATCTACCGTACTTAGATCACGTGTGCTTGCAGAGCTCTTGTAGCACATACGTAAAAATGATTGTGATCATGCTGACGTAGTTTTACTCAGCCCTTTATAAACAACACATCTTCCTTATGCAAATCATCATTATAGTTCGTACAGGAAGAACACAAAAATAACTAACACGAAGTTAATCGTTACTTATTACAAGTACTGCATTCACTCGTGAATATATTCCACGACTTCCTTAGCGACGACATCGCTCCTCTCTGTTGTCGTAAGAACTATAATCTGCTCAAATATCTGTGATCGTTTATAACGAGATATACAACACGGGGTACCAAGGTACTGGATTTCTCCATAGGCTCCATCTCTGCCACCCATCTTTTGATTAGATGACATAGGTCAGGCACCATAAAACTTCTTTTAGTTTTTTATAGCTCATTCAAAACGTTGTAGATATGAGGACGTAAATAACGGAAAAAGAGTACCTTTCTCGGCGACTGTAAACGAATCTCTGGTACACTGGTACCATAAACTCATGACAGAAATTCAATATATAATCCAATAAGTACAAATAAAATGGTAGCGATCGTTATAGAATAACTGATCCCCTATAACATGAACTTATTTGACTTCATTTTTCTGTAGGGACACTATTTGACTTTATGATTCTACAGAGCGAATATTAGGGCTAATAATGAGAAAAGTCAATGTTTTCTCTGTCAACCACAGACTAGTCGGAAGAAGGGTGATTTTGTAGTACGACCAAGTTCTTGACTGTTTTTTCACTGCACACAAAATATGAGCTAATGAAGCAATGGATAATATTAGCACGTTATATCCAACGGTTAGCCGTTGCCTTACACGACACGATCAAAAAGTAAAATCCTCTATGCCCAGCGCGAGATATGAACCAATATCCTTTCGATCCATGCAGAGCGGGTGCGCCTAACACCTTCAGTTCATATAATTTGACGATTTCATTAAAGTTTAGTGTTTATATTAAAAACAGATTAATAACGGCAAGCTGTAACTCATTTGAGTCCCATTGAGTTTCATTTAAAGCAAACATCGCGACATTTGTTGTGCAGAAAACTCAAATTCCTTTCTAAACGAACGCCTTGAGTTTTTTAAATATATAGAAAATAATAATAATAATAATAATAATAATAATAATAACAACTACGTAAAGCTTACCATCGATCTACAACAATAATAATAATAAAAACAAACAACTTGCCAACATTGTGTAAAAAGTAAGCCTGGAAAGAAATCAAATTCCACGGTCCGTCGAAATAAATTGGTACAATCTATAATGTCCTTAAAAATAAATTAAGGAAAATTTATAAAAATTAAAAACACTTATGGTACCGCCATACGTACCACTTCAGTATTTGGAAACTTCTTCATAGATTTTTTTTTCATATTTCATGAGATTATTGAAATTTAAAAATGCGGGGACAATACGCGGAGCGCAACCCAAGAGTTTTCCAACTTCCTCATTTTTTACATTTAACTTGCTGTCAAAGAACAGGCAGTACCGACCTCCTTGGGGCATTTACTACCAACACTTCATCTGCGCGGGCCTCAGCAAAAAATATCAAAGGCGACGGCTGAAGAGACCCGCCCGAACGTTCTGGCAGTCCGGGAATGTTTGCCAAGTTCATGAGGGCAAGAACTCAGGGAGTGTGACAACATTTAAGAAAGGGGGCTTGGTTGGGATGCTCCATAAAAGTGAAGACAAGTCGACAAGACTGGAAGAACAGGAAACAGGACTTCACTATGAAATTCACAATGGAATATGAAGCATTCGATAACGCATTAATTTTCTTACTACCAGAACATACCGAAAAATTCAAACAATAAAACAGACTCAGTTCCAACTTGAAACATTCAAATGATAACGTCACTTAAAAGACAATAATTTATCACTCGTCAACAAATCAAGTAAGACAGCGGGTTTTCATACGTAATTATCTGGTAAATCAGTTCGGCAAAATATCTTAACAGACGTCCCATCTCTCTACGAACAGTCACCGCAAACGGAATCTCCGAAAATGAAAGAATTTGATAAAAATATAAATGAGGAGACGTTCCTAATACAACATATCAGCGTTGACAATGGATTTAAAAATTCCTTGATTATTGAAATCAGTATTTTCCAGGAAAACAATTTTCACAAATATTTAAAATCCTCGAATTAATCATTCAGGGCACACTCCTGAACGATAGTTTTAACGAAATTGTAAACATCCCCTCTCCTTTCAGGATATTTATGCATTAACCGTCATGAAGCAGAATTTGAAAAGCAATTTTCAATAATTTCTAGAGTATTTCAACAACTCAAAACTATATATGAGATTGTTTTTTTTTTTTTCGAAATACGGATACGGTTCAATACCGATATAACATTTACGTTTTAGTTTTTACCTTTCCAATCAAAACTATAGTATGAGGAGGAAATAATAAGGACGAGGATCCACGGGGGAAAAAATAAGGGAAATTTCACGTCCCAAAATTTTCACGAACTCTTAATTTTAACGTATCGTGAAACTTTCAAGCAAAAACATTTTCGAATAAACATTAAAACGAATAAAATGTATCGCAACGTTCTTGCTGCTAGAAATTTAAACACGTTCCAACTTTCCAGGTCATTTTCAACCATAATGATTCCTGTGGCTTGGATGTTTTCTACGATATAGACATTCATTCAATTGTACATTATTAAAAATTGTCATGCATTTTTTCTGAGTATTTGTTGAATAATCACACAAAGAAAAGGAAATGTTTCGGTTTGTCGTGCATTCCCACTCGTTTATACTCACAATTTTTGTACAATAGTTTTAAAATATGCCAATTCATCAATGCATGTTTTGTATGTACCGTCACCACAACGAACATGTCAAGTCCAGACGGCCGCTAGCAAGCTACACACACCTTGACTGCAGCGGGTAAAGTATGCGTTATGCAACAAAGTCCCACGCTGCTCGCTGTTCTACACCGCAGTGGCAGAAGAACGTCCTTGTCTCCACCAGACAGAAAATCCAAGAATTCACTGCTGTTCGTTAAATACAAAAGCCAACAAAAAATACAATAGCAAAAAGGCAGAAGTTATTTCACTTTACAACTTGAAACGTGCGTTCGAAGCAGTAGTCAACGGATTTTAGCACGCGATCATAAATACATTTGATAAACATTTGGCCATTATTTTAGATCGTCATAAAAGTACGCAGATAAAAATATTCGTCGTCGCGCTCTCGCTTTCCCAATTTCATTGGATTAGCCGGCGCCGAACTACACCAACATTCCCCATAAATCAGATTTTCGCTCGCGCGCCGCACACCTCGAAAAAATTATTCCGTCACCTCCCCTCGCGCTCCCTGCCTCCCCCACCCCTCTACCTGGTCAAGAACAGTGGTGCATCTCTCGGTTATAATTCCACAGGCAGCACATGTGAAGCGCGAATTATTCGCGTATATTCACTGGAAGAGAAAAAAATATGTGGCAATAGGGTGAAAATTTTTCCCACCGTATGTGAAAGTGTTAATTCTTGTGTAGTTTCAATTTTGTGATTTGTTCGTTAACTCGTGCTTACTTAATAACATGCACACAAATTGGGAGCTATAAAAAGATCATGATACATTTCCTGTCGCACACTCACACACAATACACACAAAATATCATTCTCATATTCGTGGTTGTTTTCTTCTAGACAAGCTAAAATACGGAGAGCGTAGCTAAAGGGACAGGGAAGGGATAAAACATTACAAAAGATTTATTTTATTACAATTACAGGCGACATAGCCCACTAATGTAAAAAATATTTGGCAAACAGTTGTCTCATAACCCAGCACTGCTACGGCTAAACCATCCATTATGTTACGGAAGTTCGGATCTTGAGGATTTGGTCCTTAAGTCACCTTGAGATTCTGAACAAGAACTTTTTTGATAGTGATGAAGTGCAAAATCCTGTATTGACACCGGCACAACCTCTGCATCTAGCCATTTCCTTCGCCGTTACTTGACTCCCAGCATAAGATTTATGACTTTAACTGATCAGAGCAAACACTCGAGTGCACTACTGCCCCTCTTTTCCACTCTCCCCTACTTTTCCTCTTTTATTTTATACGTAGGGCGATGTAACACCAACTTCGACACTTGCGTAAATGGGCAACTGGATCCACTGGCGCCTTCAAAGGCCTCCAATTGCAAAGCAGGGCTGATGGCTGAGCCTCCAATATTTGAGGCTACGCACTCCGTCCAGGCGGCTTTGAACGACCTCTGCGTCGTCCCGCCTTCGCCCAAAAGCCCCTCCTCTTCCAGCCCGAAACGCGTCTCTGAAGTCTCCTGTACTTTCATTTATCTTCTAGGCGGTATTTGTTTAGACTACGAGCACTAGTGAAACAGAAGTACATTGATCTGTAAAAGAGCTCGAGTTGCTGTGATTCGTGGTTTTCTATTAATTTTCCTCTTTAACATTTCTTTTAAAATTTCCGTTATGTGAACTGTATTATCATGCTTTAACTTATCTTCCCAAAAACGGCTCCAAATTTTTTCTTTAAACTTTTGCACCTGAATGTGGGGTAAGGTTAATTTAACGGTCTTTTCTTTTTTTTCCCCAAAAGTTACACAAATGTAATTTCTTTGAACACATTACGAGAGTAATTTAGGTTTTCACGGCTAAATCTAATTTATCAATTAATACGTGATTAATGAAAGTTAGAAGTTTCTGCTTTAACGGAATAAATGTTTCTAAACCACATTTCCGTCCAAATAACTAACCGCAACAGCGTATGCACAGGTGAATGCCGCGATCAGATGAACGCCGCTTTAATTCAGTAGCAGCTGTGTTGCCACTCTAAACGCCGCTGCCCGTTGGCCTCTCTCTAGAGGTAATTTAAATATAATAGGATCACTTTAAGTCAAACACAACGCAAATAAATTTATCGTGAATCCATGTAACCGGAATCAATCGGCAAATGTTACTTTCTGCACTTCCGCGGCTATCTTTCTCTTTACTTGAGAACCACCAATTAATTTTCTGAAGTACCTTCCCCAAAGTTTCGTCCTCCTTCCCTGAAGTCGTTAATAATTGGGTTTTAAAACTAAAATGTTACGTTAATATTCCCGACCTACATTCACACGTCTGTTGTGTAGTGATCTCTACCCGGTCTCCTTCAACGAATCTTGCATACACGGTAACCCACGCTACATCCTTTAATTATTATTTTTTACGAGTTCGTAAAACTCGAACCTAATTTATATTTTTAGTTTCGTAACAAGAGCGTAAACAGGATATCTAACTATTAAAAAATTTCGAAAGTATCTTCTGAAGAATAATTACACTGGACAAATTGCTCCCATGCGGGACACCAAGACCATCAATTAGTCTCTCTGGAAGCTGAACATATATGCACAAACATCCATTACAGCAAATAAAAAATATTAATCACACCCACATCAGCTGCACAAAGTGCAGTGGTAGCACAAAGGAATTCATTTGCCATACAACTGCGCGACCACGAGCGAGGCGAGGGGCCTGTCGGACAGCTGCAACTCCTGTCTGTCGCGCGGGGGCGTAGAAACAATGCTTCTCCTCACTTTTAACAGTTAAAAGTGAGGGACTGTAGCCTAAGAGATTGATAGTTACTGTCGATCTCTTAGGCTGCATTCGCTCATTTTGTTTTCGAGTAGCGAGCGACTATTCTCCCAATCTCGAGTAGTGTGGATGGGTTGATCGTTATTTCCCGAACGACGAACTTCCAGTGCTCGCCCTACCCACCGCGAGTCGGTCTTTTGGACATACCAAAGAAAGTGAACATTCGCCTAGCACATCATCTGCTAGGACTTGAGCAAGTAGTTGCTCGCTATTCGGGCAATGTCGAATGTTTGGAGTCGCCATTTTTCCGCATCCACAAGACGCGTTTTTTTTTGTTCCATTCTGCGCATGCATCTCACCCACGCGATAGCGCATGTAGCAC
Source organism: Gryllus bimaculatus (assembly GCA_017312745.1). Taxonomy (NCBI): domain Eukaryota; kingdom Metazoa; phylum Arthropoda; class Insecta; order Orthoptera; family Gryllidae; genus Gryllus; species Gryllus bimaculatus. The sequence continues at coordinate 5,619,593 of BOPP01000052.1, read as the reverse complement.
ATGAATTTAGAGCAAGCTTTTCTCGGAAAGAAACGACACATAAAACAGCGCACGGCTTCCCGCAAAAGACCGGCATTCCGTGCGTCTTGACCGTGCGGTTTCTCGAAAGGGCAAATAGCGGACACCCTTCAAGACAATGAGCGTTTATTTCCACTGCCTTAATTTGTTTTTGACACCTGATCTGCGTTGCAGCATGTGTTGAAGACATAAGGAATGTAATGTTACAGTCTTTACTACAATACTCTTTCCACAAATGTGTAGCAGTTTATTGAAGACCACCAGATACTGACGGTGAGACTACGTATTGCGAATAGTGTTGAAATATGTTAGTTCTTTAGCACAAAATATAATACAGATATTACAAATCTAAGTAAAATATTACTCTCATATACCTAAATTCCTTAAAATTTTACTCTTTCAACAGCTTTTCGATCATTGCTATTTCGGTCAATTGTAAGTATATGCAGTAAATGGCCTCACAACCATTGAACGGCACGGAGGCATGATGTCACTGGCGGATCCGTGGGGGCCATGGCATAAGAACTATGTTTATTATTTAACAAAAAAATAGACGATACCCCCTCCTCCTCCGTACTTGATGGGCTGCATTCGCCCCTGCACGGTGTGGACGTGTATACAATTTAATGCCGAAATGGCGTACGGGGTGGGAGCGGCCTTGGACATTTCATAAATCGATCTATAGAAACGACGACAGCGTCATATTCGTTGTCCAACAGCACAGGGAGAGCACGCGAGAGACGCGACGCGGAGCGGTGCATCGCGGGGTGGGGCGGAGAGGGGCGGGGTGGCGCGGAGCGGGGGGGGGCGGGGCGGGAGCGGGCGGAGCGGAAGCAGAGCGGGCGGGCAAGACGGAACGGGTGCATGGCAGTGCGGGACTGTGCGGAGCGGGGCGGACGTGGCGGGGGGGACGTGGCGGGGCGGGACGTGGCGGGGCGGGACGTGGCGGGGCGGGACGGGGCGCGGGACGGGGACGGGCGGGACGGGGCGGGGCGGGGCGGGACGGGCGGGACGGGCGGGACGAGGGCGGGGCGGCGGACGGGCGGGACGGGGGCGGGAACGGGGCGGACGGGCCGGGACAGGGCTGGAACAGGGCTGGGCGTGGAGGTGGCGTGCTCGGCGGGGGCGGAACGGAGCGCGGCGGAGCAATGCGGGTGAGGCGGGGCGGGTCAGAGCTGGCATGGCGGGCGGTGCGGTGCGGTGCGGGGCGGAAGAAGGACTGGACGGGGCGGTGCGGGGCATGGCGGGCGGGGCGGTGCGGGCATGGAGTGGGAGGGACCGGACGGGGGCGGTGCAGGGCAGGGCGTGGCGGGGCGGAGTGAGCCGTGGCCATCCACCGCGTCCGAATCGCGCTCCGCAATCAAACGCCGCGCGGGAGCGCAGCGCCGCCACCGAACACTGCTTTCGCGGACTTCATTTCAGAGCAGTCGCTCGCAGGCGGTGGTTGACTCAGCCGAACAAACACGAGGCGCCCAGCGTGTCGCTGGCAGTTTCGAAATTCAAAGCTGCACACGACGCATGCATATTTCAAGTAAATATGTGTATGCGAATTCAGGTTCCTCAACGTGTTCGTTGGGAGCCCAAGAATAGTAAAGCATGCAGTAGCTGACAGCTATGTGTTTAATAATAGTATTCATTAGTATTGTGAATCAATTTATTTCTCACAAGTTAAGAAATAAATGTTTAAGACACAGAAAATGAAGTCATTTAGAAGATCAATTAAATAAAATTAATATACTTATCCATTAAAAAACAATTACATTATATACCATTTATTTCAACGATTCTTTGTAACTGCATTTCTATGAAACACAAGAGTGTTATTTAAACAGAGCAGCAGATACTACTTTGAATGTCCCTCGTGGAATGATTTTCTCTAAGTTTCTAAAAGTAAAATTTCAAAATTTCAGATTCATTTTACAGACTGTTAAACGTTCTTGAAAGAATTTCAACCTACCTATAGTAACAAGTTTACTATTAATACGGAACAATTGCTTTTTTTTTTTTTTCAGTGATAAACGTCCGCACACCCCATCGGACGTTTCCGCCGTAGACAATACCACAAGCCCTCGTATACAAACATGGACATTCTTTTCTGCGCACAGTCATATTAATACGTATAGGTAAATAAGTTAACGTATAGGGGCATAGCATGCCTAACTCAGGCGGGTTTGAATATTTGATTGTCGCGAAAGGAGTGTTTATTTCACTTCGTGATTGTCACGTGTAACGCAGAAGCACACATCCACAAATTCTATGCAATAATCTTCATCATTTCATAACTTCCTGATATTTAAAAATCGTACCAGTCCTTGGTCTCCAATACCCGTAAGGAATATGGCATTTTAAAAAGGGGCGAACAACCACACAAAAATACAGAAAACAACGAACGCGTGTTGGAAAACTCAACTGTATAAATAGGACTATTGTTGGCTGTAATAGTTTACCTGCAAAGAGAGTAGTCACTTTTTTTCACGGGCACGCAAGTTATGCGTTTGAGAAAATTATTCTCAAGAGCGCACGAGTACAGAGCAGTAAAATTCAGTGACGATTTTCGGATAAGGAGAGGCCAACAAAAGTACGTGCAAAGTGCGGTACATACATTTACTGTTAATGTAAAAACTACTGGGAACCGGAATGTCATGTAAAGTAAGTAAAGTAAATAGATCTTTACGAAGTAGAGATGAGCACATTTTATCATTTTTTATATTTATCTCTTTTTGTTTTATTCATTTTTGTTTCTTCATGTGTATTATACCCGTACATATTTCATTAATATTTGTATGTACTGTTGCTTTTATTTTTATATTTGTTCTGTTTCTGTTTAACTGCCACCGAGCGTACGCTTACTTGCAAAAATAAATTATCATTATGTTTTATTGTTCTTATTATTATTATTATTATTATCATTATTATTGTTATCGTTATTATTCTTATTATTGTAAACTATAAAAAATGCAACCACCATACTCGCGAAATCCCGCCAAAACCAACATCGGGAGTCTGCACACAGGTTTGAAACACGGGTCGCGAACCTCCCGCACTGTAACAAGACTCCACCGGCGACGGCACGGCGGTGAATGTAACCTGAACCCGCAAACTTCCACGTGACCGACAAAATTCGCATACCTGCATCCCGATATGGATGTCGAATCAGGTAGAAAATAAGGACAGAAAAAGGATAGGGAGAAAGCATAAGTCAAAAACAAAAAATGAGCGAAAAAAATAAAAAATAAAATAACGGGTGCCGCAGGGGAAAAAAAACTCGCGCACACGCGGAGACGTCATGAATGAAATAACACGGCTCTACCACCACCACCACCGCCGCCGCCGCCGCCGCCGCCGTCTCCAAAAGTTGTTTTGAATAATGCATGGTTCGAGTCGCCCCGAGAGTCGGGAAGACAGTTCCGAAGAGTCGCTTCCTTTCGCTAAAGCCCTCGGGAGAACCGGAGATAGAAAACAACGCGCGCGCGGGACGCGGGCGACAGCCGCGGAGGACGAGGGCGGGAATATCAATAACGCGAACACGCGGCGCGGATGCTTCTAACGCGGCGGAATCCCACCGAAGGCCCCCGTCGATGTGACAGGCAGTGGGACATCGCCAGTGGAGCAGGACGAAAATCACCTGCTCTGTTAACGGAAGGAGGAGGTGGCGGAAGTTATGACAAGAATTCGCTTTTGAATATATTTGAAAAATTCTTTACCGAAATTTATTATTTACAAAGCTAATATTAGAGGTATTAGGGGTCAAGGTGTGCATTTCACTAAACATGTGCAAAAAATGAAGTATCGAAGAGTATTCGCTGATTCTCACAATCCCTCTCCGTTTTAAAAATAAAAGTACTTAAATATAATACTGTAAGTGCCACTTACATTCATTCGTTTAGGGAAGGGCAGACCTACAGAAACGGATATCAGAAGAAAAAATAATCGCAATAAAATGTTAGTACTGACAAGATAATACAACACTGCTACAACATGTCAAATTACATTACTTTCAAAACTCTTCTACACCACTTGAATTTGTAACGGTAAAGAATATGGTAATTTTAAGAAATAAATTCGATAATGTGCGAAAAGTTGCACAAGTAAATAAAAATTATGGATTAACTCAGTATAGTGATATCAAGAGATATCTTCCGCAGGCAATAAGGTATACTCGTGCCTCATGAATCTGTTTCAGTATCAGTTTCAGTTTCTTGCTCAATCCCAAAGAGCTGTTGTGTGTCGACTTTCGGCTTGCCAGGTGGCGTGCGGGTCGCTGCGTTGGACACGCCCGTACAGCGCCTTCGGTCTCCGATGTGAGACGTCACTGCCTTCGACTGCGAAAATCACAGGCATGCACAACGGGCGAAGACGAATAAGATATTTCCTTCGGAGCGACCGACCCGGAAGAAAGTCTGTATCACAGAATACGGATTTCAATCAGTGCCCGCGCGCATAAAGCCATTGCGTCGCCCTAAATGCAGGTGAGGCGGAATGAAAGAAGACGAAAAAGAAATACGCATGAAGATATACGGCTCTTTCGATAAAAAATATGATGCAAACATCCACGTAGAAACTTGACGAAAAAACATTCGCCATAACACAAAAGAAAATAATGTCACTTTACAGTGTGGGTTGCCAAATGTAATAATCTAAATATTGTAATTTTCAGAGCTTTATTACTGAAATTTTTCCATGTCATATGATTATTGTATATGCTACAGATAAAGACAGAAGTAGGGTAATATTAGGAATGTCCGGTTAAATAGCACAGTAGTCAGACGGCGTAGATACAGCTTCATGATTGACTATGGTCGAATAATCACAACTGAACAGAATCCTGATTATTTTAAATGAAAATTACGAAGGCCGGAGCCTCGTCGCCAAATTAGAAGCGCCAACCCACATCAAATGAGATTAAGTGTGGTGGAATCGTTTATACAGGAACGACTGGCACAGTGGAACTCTAATCTTCGTCACCGTAACGTACTTTACTTACCGTGCCCATGTTGGCTAATGTTAACTTCATCCAACTTAAGTCCGAAGCTGCTTCTACTTCGGAATTATCCATTGGATAATATGGGGGTATTAAGCTACGTCGGTTATTTGCCAGATTCGCGTTTTATCAGTGATATATAGACACTGGCAGATCCTGGTGGTATGAGAACTGAGAGGAAAATAATAAATAGCATCAAATAACCTTTCTTTAACTACAATAATCATCGACAAATCGTTTCTATTACAGAAATAATTGACTGATTAAAGGAATGAGTTTTATTTGCATTCAAACATTGACTGTACTCATTAAATACTGGCCGTCTACTAGACGTTTCCTGCATATTTATTTAACACGTATACAGGTTATTGAAAACCAAAGTCAATGAAAATCACTTGTCAATTTTTTAGAATTAAAAAAGGCCATTTTCATGAAAAGCAGTGTTTAACCTTCCAATCTGAAAGGCAAAAAATATCACTTGCCGGGTAACGTTGAGTTCACTGAGCTCAAAAAGATTGTGAAATGTGATATTAAAACTAGATTCAAGTTATCTCGGAACACACAAGTTCAATCGAATAAAGAAAATTGAGCCTTTGAATCTCTCAAAACAGAAGTTGCACGTGTAGCAAAGCATATATTACCTCGACTAAAGCATCTGAATAGACCCCAAACGTCTACGCCTCCATTCATTCAACTCCCTTCCTGAAAGACAATACATTTCAGGGGTCGGGTTCACAATGGAACAATACGGGCGCAACTCTAAGAGATGTCAGAGACCGACATCTGTCAACTCTCGACGTGTTGTGAAGCAATGGGTTTCACGAAGATAATATCGCGATTCTCAGTGTTAAACCCCTCTTTGTCCTATTTAGCTTTAAATCATGATGCACTTCACAGAATTAATTGGTTATTGAAAATTAAATTTGACGTTTCGCAGGTGTACATTCAACATATTATTTTGAAATTATGTTAATCACAAATATCGTACTTTTTCGGATAATGTCCCTTCCGTTCTACTCACGAGGTGAACTTTAAGTTTCGTTTATTAATAATACCTTTGTTCACAATACAACACTAATGACACCAATCCAATTGTTTCAGAGATAATTTGCGGGTTATGAATTTACAATACACTCTTGTGGATCAGCAGCCAGCACAATATCGAGAATAGCAGCCAGCACAATATCGAGAATAACTAAATCCAGAATTGCCGCCTCGCTGTTACCCAGCCAGTTAACTTCCCTAAAGCAAAATATTACTTAGTAAATATATTACCCCCACAAGATAATGGTGTATTTGACTTTTCAGTTGTACAGGTAAACTGGACTTAGCCAAGAATTGTTCCGTAAGGATTAGCGTTATTTCTATGAAATCAATTCTTTTACTTGATTGTGCAATGGAAGGGGAAGACAATCCACCATGTATCGTATAATATAATCCACGTCTTTCAACATACAATAAGTTATTGGGGAATTCAAGAAATACTTCTTTGATCCTTGTACATCCAATATTTTCTCAGATATGTGGCACCATCAGAAGAATACGACTTGGACCCAGAAAGAGAGAGGTTCTTTTAGAAGGATGTGAAATGACAGAGCCTTAACTGTAGGTAAAGTAACTACTTTATTTTCCAATATTTCAGTAGTATCGAATCAGACAAACTTACCCAATTTTGTGCAAATCTAACATAGTATCATCTCACGAAAGAGACGAAACTCCTCTTTCAATTTCCCCTCGCCCAACACTTCAGCATTACTTCTCTCAATCCCCACTCCATTCCGCCATTCCCTTTCAGCAGCCCACGTTCGGAGAGAACCTCCCGCTGTCGCGCGAGCCCTTTGCCCTTAATCAGATAGCCCGGGCCGAAAGAGGTTTAGGGGGCTTAGGCGGCTACGTCGAAGAGCGCGTCCTCGCCCGGAGGAGGGCCCGCGGCCGTCGGCAAAATAGGGCGCGACGCGGAATCCTCACTCGTCGAAGCGGACGCGACGTCCCCGCGTCCCCAGGCGATGCGCCGCGCCTCGCCGTCCCCACCGGCGCGCTCGCGGTGTGGCCGCGCCCTCCAGGGACGCGCCGTCCTACCCCGCCCCGTCCCACGCGTCCGGGGGAAGGCCGACGTGGACGACGCGCCGCCCTCGCCGCTCTCTGCGACCAAAGGGCGCATTTCGGTGTTCTCGTGATGCATTTTTGTGATTGATTTATTTAGTGATTCCGGGTACGTCAAATACCAGGGTCATAAGTCCCGTGAATGTAGTGCATGTTTTTTTAGGTTCGGAAGGTGGCGGTGATCTTCCCATCGCTGTCTGGCGAGATCCGGCGCCGACCTACCGTCGGCTGGAGGACGTTTCCACAACCAGGTATCTCCCACCAGCGGGGCACCGCCCCAGCCGGGACCAGCTGCAAGCTCCCGACCAGTCTCCCGGCATGTGTGCTTATGTAGTGCGTGTTAGTGTGTGTGTGTATAAGAGGATAAGACAAGGAAGAGTTAGGAAAGATCGCGCGGGGTCCATGGCCCGTTTGATAGGGAACTGCTCCAGCATTCTCCTGGTGTTGATCGGAGAAACCATGGAAAACTACCGATCAGAGCGGCTGGCATGTAGAATTATCCTCCAGACAGCGACTGAATTCGACGAAGCTGACAAGCGTCTAGAGTCGAAAATCCTGCCAGTATCGGAGCTGAAACCAAGGACCTCCCGATCAGAGGGACTGTAGTGACACCTGAGCCATCTATCCCGGTCTCTCGTGATGCAAATCTCTTCCATGAAACGTACGTCTCGAATGGCAAATGCCCTATACCGCACAACTGCAAGTAGTAGCTGCATTACGAAACCGTTCTTGACATCGACGATATTTATACTACGGGCTTTTCTTATAGATTACCGCATTTGTGAGTACAATTGTATCAAATTATTTCTCATGAAGGTTCTTGAAAAACGGGGAGATATGTGCCACAGGACCAGATTTTACATTTCTCTCGATGTTTCGAGAACCATGATTAGAAATTATTTCAAGCAATTGTACTGATAAAAGTGATAATGAATAAGAAATGCACATAATGTCAACATTAACGCCGCCGTAAGCGTTATTTTAAAAAAATACATTTCTGTACTTTTTAAAGAAAAAATATTCATAACACCATACAACTGCCATGGACCGTGCATAAACTACGAGTTTGCTGGCGGAGTCCACAAGATGGGAGGCGTTGCGTCTCTTTATGATTTTGGGAATCGAACATTACACGTGTTTCAGAGTGAAAGCAGCATATCAAGAAAATCTACAATACACATTGATATAGGCAAATGTAATGTCAAAAACAAAGATGTGTGGAGTGTAGAACATCACGTCGGGTTTTGTGCTTTTGAAAACACAGCCGGTTATCAAATTTCATCAGCTGGGATTCCTCTTTCCTCGTTTAATCAGTATCCCTCACTTCAGCAACCAACGCACTAGAGCACACAGCAGGCAATGAACAGCTGAGGCATTTAAGGCGAAGCGCGCGGTCGCTCTGGAACCTCTCCCTCCGCGCAGGTCGCCGCCCTCTTCGCAGCAGAAGCTCTTAGCGTGTGGATTGCATAGGCCGACCACGTCCTCGCGAAAACGCCGAACACGTTGCGTACCTCTTGTGTCCATCGGCAGAGGAGAACACTCTTTGCTGTAGGAAGGCTGCGAGGTCTTTCGCTTCCAATGACGAGCGGGTGCAACCAGCCTCTCGATTTCCCAGCGATCAACAAAGCGGTGCTTTTGGGCAGCACATGTAGCTTTACGCCTCTCCATCCGCCACATTATATACATTGATTTACTTAATACAAGTTCTATTGTTGCCGATGCGTGTCGCCGGTGCATGTCGCCGGTGCATGTCGCCGGTGCATGTCGCCGGTGCATGTCGCCGGTGCATGTCGCCGATGCATGTCGCCGATGCATGTCGCCGATGCATGTCGTCGATGCATGCCGCCGATGCATGCCGCCGATGCATGTCGCCGTTATTGATTGTTACAGTTCATTGCTGTAATCGGTTGGTAGTATCGAAAGATGAATAATTGTCTTCAATTTTTTAGTCTCACAATTACCCTACCGTGACAATCCCAAAATCCTCTTTCTTCACTCTTTCCACTTTCAGATGAAGTGCTCCAAAATAAGTAGGGAAACGCATTTCTTATATTCTTGCTTGGAGTAGCAATAACCGCAGCCCTCGAACTGCATTAGGAGGAGACTGACAGCTGGCGGTTGGAGCGAACACTAGCGGCGTGGCGGGCACTTCCCCTGCGAACAACGGCTACTGAACCGTTCAGGCGGAAACGCCTAAAGGTCGAGCCTGGCTCCCCGGCCGAGCGCACACCGCCGCCACCGCTACGGACACCAACGCTGTGGCCGCCATCGCTAAGGTTCAAGCCTCCGCCCCACCACCCCACCCACGCCCGTCACCATCATTCCCTCTGCCAGCTCGTTGTCGCTGCAACCATCTCCACCACCATCGTCGTCACCGCCACCGCCACCGTGACCGTGACCGCCGCCATCAACACCTCTCCCGCTGCCACCGCCGCCGCGGCGGACACCAACGCTGCGGCCGCCATCGCCTTCTCCGCCCCCACTACAGATCTCGCCTCCGCCACCCAGCCCCGCCCCTGCCCATCACTACCATTCTCTCTGACACCAAGTTGTCGTCGCCACCATCATCGTCGTCACCGCCACCACCATCGCCACCGCCGCCCAGCGCCCGTCACCAACACAGTCACCCCTCCTTCAGCCATTGCCCCATCGTCTTCAACATCTCCACCACCACTTCACCACCTCCTCCCCTGTGAACGCCAGCGCAACCGCCAGCGGCACCACCTCCGTCTCCGTGACCCCCCCCCCACCGCCTCCATGAGCGTCGCAGCCGCCTCCACCGCTGCTGCTGCCGTGCCCGCTCGGGATGGAACGTCTCTGGATGAAGGCGACGCCGGTTGTCGTTCGTCACTTCGATCGTCTAGAGACATAACACACCTGGCGATGCGAAACTAAAGCAATTCAGGGTCATCGAGAACTAGAGCTATGCAATAAGAACCTTCATAACGCATACTGTTCACAAAACATATTGGCAAATTTGAAAATGGGAGCGAGATGAATGAGCTAATTTAATTGCATTTGTAATTAAATTAGCTTATTAACGTAATTGAAATTACGAAAATTATATTACTGTTCATTTCTGGATAATAAAACATGAATTATTAGAGGTAACAAAACATATTTTACATGTTTCAATTACTAACAGCGCTCCCGACATTCCTATTATTCTGGACTTTAGAAAATGCAACCCCTTCATTTCTTTTCAAAGGGAACTCATATCTACAAAATCATAGTTTTAAAACTGCAGATACATTAAGAAGGATAAGGACATGAATCATTATTGGGTATTCCAACGCACTTCATGCTTACAGGTGTTGAATTTCATTAGCTTTAAATCATCCTCAATACCCTTCGTAAAAGTAGACCACGGTTTTATGATTAGAATTCGTAAACTGAAACTTCTTTGCAAACGCACTAAATTCTTCATTAGTCTGTGTATGAGCAAATTTTGTTATATCACGAAATAACATTCTCACTGCTAACATTTTACCACTCCTTTGGCTTTACAGGAATTAGGGATAATCGTTGTGATGACACTGTTAGGGTAATGTCACTTAAAACGTTGAGTGATGCATCAGGTAACGTGAAAAAATTATAATGTGCTAAATACTGCCATTTATGGACAATGAATTCCAAGCGTTTAATATCCCTGAATAGTTAACACGACAAATTCATACGTAATTGCTGGAACGTCTATCAAAATGTCAATTCAGTACGATAAAATCAATGTCATATCTTTCACAGAATCTGACTTGAAGAAGAACTACGAAAACCAAGGAGGATTTAGGTAAACACTGAAAGAATGTGAAAAAGACAAAACAATAAAATATTAAAACCAATTATGACTACTATTCGACTGTCTACCACGTGAAGCGAGTGTGATAGTTCACAATATTTCCAAACAAAAAAAATGAAAATGGCAATGGTCAATCTAAGGAATTATAAATGGTAATAAGAAAACATGATTGTTTAAAAGAACTCGTCAAGCCTATATATTGGCAATTTTTTCTGTTGAAATTTTAACAGGAGGTGCTTTAAACATACTCAGCTTCATTCTGTAGTGAAGACAACATGTATGCCAGTAATATTCATTTACACATATTCTTTATTTAAGGACGCATTAGATTTACGAGGAGGTCCCGTTTCCTGAAACAAATTTCCCTAAATGTTCCTATTTTCCAGAGCATTTAATTTTACTAATACATTTATTTTACTAATAAGGTTTGTAGAGTACTTTACACAAAGAAAATATTCAATCAAGCCTGAAACAAATTTGTCAGCTTTTAGATTTCGCCGGCATTAAGTACAAATTAAAACCAACTCAACAAAGGGTAACTGAGTAAAAACAATGCTGTTCTATTTTTTAGGATTGATATCTAGCTTTATAACAATCTCTAAACGTTTCATGACTTCCAACTTTCTGATTTTCCCCCGACTTTTCGAGAGAAACGAAATTCCATGAATTTCCAGGTTTTCCATTTTTTCATGTATGCTGAAAGTGGCCACCCATATTTACGTGTGTATTACAATGCGTTTACTCACACAGCCTTACCTAAACACATTACTGTTATACATCGCCTTGCTGCTTCAACACATCTATTTATAACCGGGATAGAATGCTGATACATAAATTATGACATGGCTCGTGCCGAGTTATAGAGGACAGCTGTTCACAAAGAAGCAACAGACGGCAGGGGGCACTGCGAACGGAGGGGCAGCACTAGAGCGATGGCCCGGAACCACTTCCAGAGCCCGTGTGGCGGGGGCGTGACAGCTCCCGGACCCGACTGCAGTATTCATGGCGAGGCGCATCGCCGCCCGTCGCCGCCAGGGCCGCCACCGTCGCGCTGCCCCATGGTCCTCGTAACGCCAGCGCCGCCGCTCGCCCGCCCGTCCATAATAGATGATCCAATTTTAGAGTTCAAAGCTCACAGGGCCGTAAAACAAATCCGCACACATAAGATTTAAGCGCTTTGCGGTAGACGCGTCGGCCGAGCGGGAATATATAAATAGCCGCGTCCGATGCGCGCGGGCGCAGCGCGGCTCTCTCGCCAACCGACTCCCCCGCCGACAACTTCAAAGATCCGCCGCCAGAGCGGGCCCCGACGCGGCGAGTCGATCGGATAGAGCCGAGGAGCACCGAAGAGGGTGTTCAGCGGCCGGGGTGGGTGGGGGTGGGAGAGGAATATTTACGAAGTGAACGCAGCCGCCAAAATCGCATCCCCCCTTCAATCGGTTCGCGTTACTGCCTCAGAACACGTGACATTTATAATGGAAATCACTTCCCTCGGGGGTTCCCCTCGGTGGAATTCTTTCCCGTCCGCAGCGCCCTCTAGTTCCTCTCGCGCCGCGCGCCCTCGCAGTTTCGGGGCGATTGCGCCCTTCGGACAGACGAGCAGCAGATGGCGCACTCGCGGGGAGAATTCCGATCAGAGAAATCATCCCGTAAATTAAGCAGGCGATGATGAGAAGCAGGCCAGTCTCATAGCTCCAGCGTCATCACTATAGAAAGACTGACGTCCGCAGCACAAGTTGACAACGCATTTCGTATGTCTTTTCTGCACTAATGCGAAAAATCTTGCATTCTGAGTTTATGGAATAATTCGCCCAACGACTGAATCATATAATACTTATCAGTGATCAATTGACGCAAAAATACTGAAGAAACAAAAATGGTAATAAATTCCCATCATGGTATCACGTAAATTGCAAAATTAGAGCAGTTCTTCCAAATTCAAAGTAATTCTGAAGCATCCACAGCTCTTCTTAACCCAACGTACGTTACCCTACTTATACTGAGACAGATCATACTTTATTTTTCGGAATGCAAATACTTCTCTTCCGCCTTTCGTCGTCCAAAGTCACTCCCGTCGCCTCCTCGTCAATGCACTTTCGCACCAAAGATCTCCAAGAGGAGTCTTCTCAATAGAGCATTAATCGGCTTCCTCTCAGATGGGGCGTTTACGACCTTCGCGGCGACGGAGAAGACAATTACGAATCCTGCTACCGGAGGAGGGTTAACGCCGTGCGTTAACTTAACGAACTTCCCGCTGCCGTGAGCCAATTATTACGAACGGCGCGGGACACAGCGAAGACATGATTTCCGTCCTGAAGATTGCTCTCAATTATGCGGTAGTGCGTGGGAAACTATTCAACTCAACTTCTGTGTATCAGATTACTAAGATTCATTTTGGAAGAGTAATGAAACCCATTTGTCTTTCATGTCCATTATATTTGTTTCTGACCACCTAGACAAACCTTGTTGGGCAACCACAGCACCTCCTGAGCATTCTCACAGGACTTTTGGCGGATGCTTAAAAGGGTTGCGTTGTATTTTATGTTCGTCAACCCGTCATTCGGAAACTACTTCGGATACGTCACAAGGCCATTCGGCTAATTCAGAAAAATTGCCATGGCATCACAGTGGCGTTTTCCACACGACGCTTAGCGTCACCGGTAGCAACTGCGCGTGGCGCCTCAGAAGCTTTTCGTTCTGATGCAGCGCTCTCCGCATCGCATTGATGAGATGGTGAGAATAGTCACAATAACTCTATTGTCGACGATAAAGGTGCTGATTGATTGAAGTGATGAAATAAACTTGAATGTGCAAGAATTTTTTTCGGTTCTCCATTTCTTAGTTGTAGGAATAGAACTGGGAGGTTGTGGGCAATATCTTGTTTGCAATACTATAAAATCAAATTTCTAGTTAGTTTACTGATATAAAGGAGTTTTCCATTACTCAGGATCCAACATTTCTAGTTTACAACTGCTAACCCTGTTTTGTCGGAACTTCTATTCATCGTTCAACTATTTATAATTAAGGAGGAGCTCAAGTAAACGTGTGCAAAGTATGATTTTTTCCCCGTACGCCACCTGCAGTTCTTATTTATCTCTTGATAATTATATCGAACAGTTTGCGAAGCATATCTTGGCGGTATAATATTACGCACCGAACGGCAGCGGAGGGCGCAATGCCGTTATAACGGAATTTGTTATCGGAAAGTTCGCAGCAAGCACGCTAACAATGATCGTTTCCTCAATGTTCTCACTCTTCGTAGTATTGGACAGTTAACAACAACAATAATAGTAATAATAATAATAATAATAATAATAATAATAATAATAATAATAATAATAATAATACGGGAAAGTGCACAATGTGCGTAGTTTATTCTCTTTACTTTTTGATATACAGAATTTTGAGGTAATCAAAATGTTACACTTTCTGAACGTTTCTTTATGACGTTCACTACCGCAGTGCGAATTTCACCAATTCCAATTGTTCTTTTTATTCCGTACTGAGCTTGGAAATGCATGTGTACTTCTTCGACATTGTACGGCATGATACCTATCACATAATTCCTCGCACGATTCACACATACACTGATTGATTTGTGGAAACTTTTCATTTTACATACTTTATGGTGCCCATGCACCGCAAACCTTGCCACCGAATGTCTTCGGTCACATCATCTTCCCATTCATTCTGTTGTGGTCATTGCATTCATTGTGTAAAATTCTTCCCTATTTCTTTCCTTTTCTCTGTTAGTTCCTTCGTTAACAATATAGTTAACAATATTGCGGTTCGGCGAATAGTAGATCCTGTTCGATATGAGTTGTGAGTAACATTGTTGAGGCAGCGTAGGTGGTGGAGATGCTGGTAGATACATTGACCCACTCTGTTTCCACTGCACCGCTTCAGCAAAGTGCCGCTCGCCAGCGCCCAACTTCCAGGAAGTGTGGCGCCTGCGCAGGTATTTCGCGCGGGCGGCGCCGCCGTAAACCGTTCCTTTTCCGCGGGCGGCGCGCGGGGTTAATGCCGGCGCGACGACAGCGCTGTCTCGCGGAAGATGGATCTGTGGAGGCGGGGACGCGACGACGCGACGCCGAGGCAGCGGACGGAGTGGAGGCTCTGCGCAGGAACTGGTTGACGGTGAGGATAAGAATGGGAACTGCACGACGCTAACGGATATGATTGATGGTGATGAGAATGGCGTCGACGAAATGCTGACGGCTAGAATGTTGACGTGAATGCTGACGAGTATGTTCACGACGTGAATGCTGACACAAGAATGTTCGGTAATGATCGCAGTGGTGCTATCAGCGAGTATGATTAGCAGCAGAGGTCGCTGTGGCATGCTGGAGTTGTTATTGAGGAGTTCAAGGAAATGCAGAACTAGTTTTCTAGATATTCACAGACTCATTAACCATTACACTGAAATATCGGTGTCTACGAGACTCGCGATTGTTTTTATTCGCAGAACTCGCGTTATCTTCCAAACTGGGATGAGCAGTCTCGTCTCTTTTGAAGCAGAGTGTTTACAGGAAGTGGCTTATCGAAGGCCCATTTTCTCCGAATGACAGCCCGTTATATTTCCCGAGCGATGTCACAGACGTATCATACCAGTGGCGTTAATGATCTTCCCCTCTCTCTCTCTCGCTGATTCGTAAACTACAGTTAGAATTCTGGTGAGTGATGTTTTATTTTCGTAACGACTAATGACGGAGTTTTTGATCCACCAAAAACAAATATTAGTTATATTACCAAAAATGTGTATATTTCTATGCTGATACAATAACACAGAAGAAACCAACTGTAGTCTGGCAATGGCAATATTTTAATAAGAAAAAAATTATAGAACTTCATCCTGTCCGTTTGAAAAGGTAGCTTGTCATTAAAAAATCATCACTAGAGGAGACATGACTATATAAAACATACGCTTATTTCAGTATGCGGGAAGGAAACTGCGGGGAAGATTCCATGGAACGCACACAAACGATGACGCCGGGGGATGTGGTGGTGGTGGTCGTGGTGGTGGTGGCGGCGGCGGCGGTGGTGGTGGTTGTGGTAGCGGCGCGTCGCGTGGTATAGTGATGGGGTGTCGGGTGTGGGGTGGGTTGGTGTAGTGGAAGTGTGGTGGTGCGGGTAGTGGTGGTGGTGTGCGTGCCGTGCGGGGACCGTGCGCGGGACCTGCGGTAGCGGGCGAGGTAATCACTGGTTAAAGGGCGAGAATGTCGGTGCCGAACGCAGCGTTCTGCGCGGGCTTTGCAGGGCTCGCGACGCCCTCGGCGACCCGCCAAAGAAATTGAAGCAGCGCTTCGGCATCGGAGCAGAAACGAATAACGCACGCACCACACGAGAAAGAATACGATTACACTGCTCAAAAAAAAGTTCGAGTCTGGATATCCGGCCTCCGCCAGCAGATACGAAGACGAAAAGTCGCCACGATCAACAGCTCCCTGCACGAATGTGCAACACACGAAAGAGCCTGCAGCTGTCGATCATCTGTTGAAGGCCTCGAACGTCGCCCCGATCGCTCGAAAGATGGGGAACTTGGTGCAGACAATCCATGATTGTGAACCTCTGAAGACCATTTGCTTAGGGAATCAGCCGTAAGAAAAACAATTGGGTCTTGAAAAATCGAAATTAGCAAGCTAGTTTTTAAAAATATTATTATAATTATTATTATTATATTATTATTCATTTATTATTATTATATATATTATATTTATAAATTATAATTATTATTATTATTTATAATTATAATTATAATTATTATTTATTATTATTATTTATAATAATAATTATTTATTATTTATCATATTATTAATTATTATTCAATTTTATATCTGTTTTCGCGAAACCAATTTGCTTCGGAACATTGCATATGAGCACGACGATAGTATGAAATCTAAAATCCAATATAATATCCCCAAACGGCGGCAGGCCAATGAATAAAAAACAGTCACGATCAACGAAGAAAACATTTTCATTCAACGCTAACCATTCTCAGAGAAAACATTACCGATCCTTAGAATACCTAATTCCTGCCTGATCAATAGCTGCATACTTACCATTTCCAAGCATTGCCCACAATTCTGCCAAAAGCCGCATTCCCAAATAGATCGCTCCCATTTCAGCGATTAAAGGATTTTTGAATCCTGGCTAAATTTCTTGAAATTGTTAATTATTTCTCCCCCACAGAACATTGTAAATTTCCTCGCTCATTCATGCGTTGTCCTTGCGCCATGATTCAGCCCTTTAGCTATAATCACAACAAGAAGTTCCCGCCGCCCCGTCACTGCAACAGCATTCGAAGAGGGGGAAATAGGGGAGTGGGGGGGGCGCGCGAGAGAAACGCGCGCGGGATCTATGACGAGTAATAAAGCGCCGCCGCGATGCTAATTTTTGGACCCGGCGGGGAGGGGAGGGGAAGCACCGCAGAGGCCCTGCCATTAAATCAAGTGGCGCATCCGATTAAAAAATGGGGGGGGAGCAATTAAAACGCGCCCGGGTTTTAATAAAAGCCGACCTAGCCCGCCCTCGCCGTTGTAGACGCCCCCGTTGTTCTCACGGGGCTGCCAACTGCGCGGCGATTCTCTCCTTGCTCGTTTACTGGTCTCCTGTGTCTCAATGCGTTTCCCGACTCGCCGTAACTATCACTGCTATCTCCGACTCAGTCTAAATTTGATGTGACTTCTCTTCCAACCAGGGTTGCCATCTCTCCGGGTTTGACCCGGAGACTCCGGGTTTCATAGACAATCTCCGGGCTCCGGGTTACTGTTGAAAATCTCCGGGCTGTATACAAAATGTAATACCTTTTTTCACTTTTTAATTGAATTGCTAAAGAAAGCGCTGTCAAATGAAAAATATAGATGGAAATAGATAGCAAAACGGTAATTTGTGATTAGTGAAGAATACTGATTTTGTGATAAATTTCTAGTCGAACAGAAATATAATTATTGTAGTAGTAATTAGTGTCTTATTAACATTATAAATGTATTATTATTATTAGTTAATCGTAAAGAAGTCCTGCATTCTTTTATAATAAATGTTAATTGTGAATTTAAATATTTTCTTTTCTACCCCTTCCCCCCCCCCCCCCCCGGTAATCAATCATCTCCGGGTGGTTTCCATCTCGAAAGTGGCAACCCAACTTCCAACGCTTTATTATCGTTGTCACTGACGTCACATGTACTGAAAGGCGCTCTACCGCGAATCGCAGACTCACAGTTGCGTCGTATAATTATCGCCTG
The DNA here is from genome assembly GCA_017312745.1 of Gryllus bimaculatus. Lineage (NCBI taxonomy): Eukaryota > Metazoa > Arthropoda > Insecta > Orthoptera > Gryllidae > Gryllus > Gryllus bimaculatus. Next base: position 5,601,454 of record BOPP01000052.1, on the reverse strand, counting down.
TTTGAATAATATAACGGCAATCGTCATAAAATTATACTGATACTGAGTTATTTCTAAACAATGTGTAAGAAAATAAAGAATGTATAAGATACGTACAAATAAGACAAAGTAGAGACAATTTATGTTGAATATAGATTGAAAATGCTTATCAAATCGTGTGGTATCGACGATCAATTAAATTAAACTTATAAGCCAAAATATCACCTCGTTTAGAAGAGCGCATATTGAAACAAATTGATGAAATGGGTCAACGAAATTGCATTTTTAGAGTGATCGAGATGGTTCGCAAAATTTGGACGCGATAAAAGATACATGGTCCATTATCGATATCATTGTCACAATTTTATCACCCTTACTCCGATGCCCGTCGTTCATATTTATCAGCGTTGCTTTCAGCGCAATCAGCTATCAATTTTGTAATGATAGTCGCTGACGTGAAATTTTACTCACTTTGCCCTGTATCACTGTTACCATATATTTCCCTGATGAACATTTGCACGATTTACTTCGCCTTGAATACTGGGCACCAGCATTCTCTTTCGAAATTTGTTGAGGTACTATTACCAATGTTGGTATTAAATATGTCACGATATCTAATGTAATTTCGCTTTAATTCATTTTAATAATTATTACAATTCAGACAAACTCAAACAATAAGTTTTTTGATCAACGGATGATTTGTTTGATGAACTGAAAGGTTCCTGCTTTTCATAACACAACTCACGAGCGAGTGTGGCTGCTGAGACACAGAGAAATTACACTTTAATTGAGGATTTAACTACTGCTTTTGCCTCTCAAAATAGCACGTCCTATCCCATAGTGAACCCAATATTCTTCATTCTTGTACGTTCGTCTCTGGTTCTTCATCCATTACCAATTCTACTCGTTTCATAAGAGTCGTGCATCGTAGCCACCCATGTACCATTTCCATTGTTTTCTCAATGTCAAAGCAGTATGTTCACTGAATGCACCCTAGCATAAGGTAGTGATTATCGTAGCCCGTGTTTCGTCACACAACTTTAAAGAAACATTGACCGGCTTAGGTGGCTCGGAACAAACCGAAGCCACTACAGTGCCTTTGACCGGGAGGTCCTAGTGTTCCACTCCCGACCGGGGCAGGATTTTCGACACAAGCTACATAGCTGGGTCGAGTTAAGCCGCTGTCTGGAGGTGAATTCTAAAGGCCGGCTGCTCTGATCGGTAGTGTTCAGTGGTTACTCTGATTAGCACCACGCGAATACCGGAGCAGTACCTAAGCAATCGGGCCACGGACCGCACGCGGGCTTTCCTTTCTCTTCCTTAACCCATCACCACCTCCGACTTACAGACACACTCACGTGCACTACACTACCACACATGTCGGGAGACCACTTGGGAACTTAGAGCTTCTCCCACCTGGAGCAGTGCCACGCGGGTGGGAGACACCTGATTGAGGAAAATTCCCGCAAGTCGACGAAGGTTGGCGCCAAATTTCGCCAGCCACCGTCAGTCTCGTAAGATCACCGCCAACTCCCGCCATAAACATGCACTACACTTACGGAACTTAGCACTTGATGCTCTCGGAATCGCTTATCAATCATTAAAGTAATATTGGGAATTAAATGCTCTCGAAGATGGTACAAATTAACAACGTACCTACATACATCTTCCACTAAAGTAAACAAAGGTTCTTAAATCTTCTAATCCATCTTTCAGATAGTGATATCACAACGTTCTTTCATGTTTCGCCTCGCCCCTCCATCGACTTACGCCTCATCAGACTCCGCCGCCGGCAGATCTAAGCAGCCTTCCTGCGTCACGCCCATCACTACCCTCCACCACACTGTGGTTCAGACCCTGTTACTTAAAATGGGCAAAAATATTCATTCGCAGTGCCGATATTTGAGAGCAAACATGCCTACTGTTCTGTAAAGTGAACATTATGCAATTAAACCGTGTTTATATGAAACGGAGGGCTAAAATTGGCGAACCATGTAACCAAGGTGGCTCTGGCAGAAACGTTGCAATGCTTCGGTGCAAAGGATTTTGGATTCCACCTCCAACATGGCCAGGAGTGCTTTTGCTTCTGTCATGTAGGGGATCCACTTTTGCATCAATTCATCAGAGGAGAATGATTGATAGCATTCCTCCTTTTAATTTAAACAGCTAAGAGCATCATACATTTTATTTTGATGGTAAATAAACGGTGTCCAAACCGAAAAATAATATGATAATGTATATATTTTTCTGTCTAGTTACACTGAACAAATCATATATATCTGTATCTAACAATATCTGTATAACTATCTGTATCTGTATAACTATCAATATCTGTATAACTATATCTGTATGTAACAATTTAGAGGAGATTTTACGCCTGTTAGCAATATTATAATGAAACCATTAATGAAAACTACTGTTAAAGAGGCCTAAAATGTTTAAAAAATTCTATAAATATATGAAACCATAGGGCATCGAAACACACGATAAACCCACTTCACGATTACAATGACCGAGATTTGGACTTCGAGGTGAAAAGCTACCGCACGGGTGCGTTACATCCTAGAGTCAACTTTACTATCTGATTACGTTATAAATTGCGTAAATAGGGCCTTTTCCGCTCAAATAAAGGTAATTTTGGTAGCATGAATAGCCGAGGTCGCTAAAGCTGAAGAGCTGTAGCTGCCTCGGGCCTGAAGGGCCGTGGGTTTGAATCACGGCCGAGCCAAAAATTTTCGTGGGTCCGAACACCATTCCCGTTACCCATAATGGTCGCTATATGGCCTTAGTTGAAACAGCGACCTTAAATAAGTACAACAATTTTAAAAAAATATATTTTTAAAGTGAATTTTGGCCTTGTTTTGCGCCACCGCGCGCAGTTTTCCCGTCACTGCACCGCTCTCACGGAATGCAACCTAACGGACGCGGCGAAGGGGCGACGGGGCGACGGTGAGGGCGAGGCCACCCCGCACGGCTTTCGCAGACGGGCAGGGCGGCGTCCCCTCGCTGCTGCCCGCTGACTTCCCCTTATTGGCTGTGTTAATCAGAACAAAAGCGAAGCGAGGCGCAGCGCAGCCCTCGGCAGGCAGCTCCCCGCCACCGCCGCCACGCCCCCCTCCGGCGGTACTCAAAACGCACCCCCCCCCCCGCGGGGTGTGTTTTTGTTTTGTTGTTCGAGAGGAAATATCCCGAACGTCTGGGGCCGTTCTCATAATCCTAGAAGTGTTTTCCACAATGGGGCTTGTCGACAGATTTCTTCTGAAAGCCCCGGGAAGCGACCGAAGGAATGGTTCTCCCCAGCCGTCAAGCAATTTCGAAAGCATTTGCACGAAATGGAAGTGAAAGCCTCTACGGGGGATGGAGGGCTTGAACGCGTTCCGGTGACTGGAACCATATTCATTATATATTTACTACGTCACGCTCCGTTTCCGATGATTCGTGGATGTTTCCGGCAGAAATGTATGATGGAATTAAGCAAATCTGGTTTAGTAATATTCGGAAGGGCCATGGAATCGCTAATCGCTTTCATAAATAAAAGTTATGGAACGCAGTACTTAACAGAGCAATTTCTGAGGTCATACACAACACCCATACGAAGAGATTTTCGTAGTAGAAACAGTTGTCAAAATATTGTGAAGTCCTTTCAGGAAGTTACTAAAGATGAATCTAATTGTCTCTGGTCGCATACGACGATATTTCAAAGCAGGAAGATTGAGTTGTGTGAAGATAATGTGTGTTGTGTGTGAACAGTGAAGATAATGAAATTTCTGTTTTCCATTCTTGATTTTTTATTTTAAGGATATATTTGTTACACTGTAATAAGATTTAAGTCCTATAATGCGTACAGAGAATATGTTTTCCCATATTGCCTAAACGCTAATTATGTGACATTTGTCAATACTCTCTCAATGCGTTCCCGCCAACAGTAGAAAATAAGTCCAGAAGAACGAAATGTAAACGCCATCAATAAAATTGCAATCCTATTTACTTCCAAATGTCTTTCTAAAGTAAAAGGCGTATTGAATAAAATGATTAACAGGGGGAAAATTATCTACGTTGATATTGAATGATCTGTGATCTGAGTAACATCGCTTTATTCTCAGAAACGGATTTGTGCCGGAAATGAGATTTCTCGCTTCGAAAATTAATCTCGCTGAAGAACACCTGTACTCCAAACACTTGGTTATCCACAGACACTCAAAAAACCCGTTTCCAAACAAGCACAGTCTCGCCAAGATGTAACAATAACACCGGTTAACACAATGAACGCGATGTATATCCCGCAGCCAGGTTATGAGCACCCGCCTCTGGAGCACATTACAAATTCAAAAGCTTATCTTTACATGTAAAAGGCTGTTGGCGCAAACAATAGCCTTTGTAAAGACCGCCATTTGCGAGCCCAGTATATACACAACGGGCTCCAGGTCACAGGGCACTGCCGGCAGTACAGAGCAAGCTAATTGAACAACATTAGAAACATTCAGAAATCAATTAACACTGCAAAAACTGCGACGAGGCTTTTCAACCCGTGTATATCGGCCAGACTCGGGACAACGCACCGTGCCGCATGACACAGCGCTCTCGATTCCGGTGCCGGCGCCGTGTCATTGGACGCGGGCCGCGTAATCGCGGATGAATGAAAATGTTCAACACGAGTGAACGAGTGCTCCGGCCGCGCGTCATCCGCATTACGCCGCTAGCGCTCTCCCTGCGGCAGCCAGAGGAACAACGCGATAACAGAATTAACAACTTTATTGGCCAACGCGACATCGATGATGGAATCTTCTCTGCTAACGAGCGCACGCCGCGGTATGGTTTATGTTCATCTGGTGGTTAACGCTTCGGCCGAAGTTTTTTTTTTCCCCCCCCAAAATCATCGACTTTAGAAATTAATTACCCAGGGCTGTTAACGATGTCATGCGACAGTAAAACTAAATTCTGAATGTGTTAATTGAATATAGGTGAACAATGCGATATTTTGCTGAAGATTTTAACTGTTTCCATAACCCAAATGTTCAATCAAAGCTATTAAAAATTGAATATTCGTTCAAACTACTCTTAGCATCAGATAACACGTATGTACGAAGTACACATCATCGCAAATGAGGGGTGTCTCCGCTGCACATCATCGTAAATGCGGGCCGCCATCGCTGCACATCATCACACACACGCGCCATCCCGCTGACGGCACGAAGGCTTCTCTTTACGAAAGGTTCTGATCTATTTAGTGAAAACTGTGTCGTATGGGGCAGAAGTTCCATCTGCGCATGTTTTCTGGCGCTTCTGAATCCCTTTCGAACATTTTAACTATAAATAGTTGAAAGATAAATAAATGTAAAAATAAAATAAACAAAAGTTAAAGAAAACAATTAAATTATATACAATTTCAAAATACGCGAGATTAGCAACATTTGAAAACCTAGACATTTTTGTTCCCGAGTTTCAGAAAACTTATTTGCATAAATAAACGAATTGCAGATTTCATTTTTCTGTACAGCCAACAAAATAGCACACCTCCCTCCAGCTCTACTCCTACCACTACAAGCAAAAGAGAATTCAGCAAAACGTGCGCGTAGTGAAGATACATTTATACCCAAAAGCAAAACATGGGGCCATCACAGCATTTGCTCAATCGATCAGGAAAACTGGGCAAAAACCTGATCGAGATGGGAGTCATTGACCCGGAAGCTGAAGTACATTACTTGTTACAGGCATATTAAATAATTTTATAAAAAATATACAATACAGACATTAATTAATGCATTATATAGCACTGTTAATATTTTTTTTTTCTTTTAGATGATCAGTGTAGTCTCTAATAGTATGGAAATAGTTATGCAGCAAAAAATATATAAATTTGAAATTAAAATTGTGTAGCCTACCAATTTTAATTGTTTAATGTCATCAGCTTAAAACGTATATAAAGCTCAATGCTATAAACACTGATGTCGCAAGTAAAAACAATAGTTTTCAGTTAGTAAACCGTTGGCCTGCCCTTAATAGGGGTCTTATTAAACATTGACACTACAAGGGCTACAACAGAATGATCTTTTTCGCGTCAACAAAGGTCAGTTTAATTTGTCTTCATTAATACGTCCCCACCTCCACTTCTAAATTTCCCAAATTAATTCATTTAACGCTAATAGCCCCTACATCAACACAAATTCGACAGTGGAAAACTTCGTACCACACACCCAAAACACCACCCAACAACGAGAAGTTATTCTGAGAATTTCGAACCGCCGTGTCGCGGCGTTCCACAGTTGCATTGTAAAGTGATCCTGAAATATTCTAGAAAAAAATGTCAGAAATTTGAATTTTCAAATTCGAAAATTTACATTACAATTACGTACATAAATACATATACATATATCGTGTCTATCATTCTGCGGCGGCATTGTCCATTATTTTCTTGGAATGAAAACGTCGGTTCTGATTTTGTGTCCAAACTCCCTGTTACCACTTCCTAATTCCGTTTTCCTATCAGATTTTACTATCTCGTATACACTCCGCCTCTATCAACAAGATAGAGAAGAGCAATTTTACACGAACGCTGGTTTACGGAACTTCATCTCACGTCAGCAAACGTGCGATTCGAAAAATGACAAAGGTCAAATTTCTATTCTTGAGATCAAAACGTGCAAAATGTAATAAGAGAAGATACACTCTTTTAAAAGGTAATTTTCTTGGAAACAAACTGAAGATAAAACAATATTTGAATTTTTCTTCCTAAACCCTTCTCCTAATTCTCATTAATCAATTTCTCAGTAGATGAAGCTCGATTCGTCATTCCTATCAATTTCCCCCTTAAAATGTTCTTTGAACATCACTCCTACTAACGACTTGTGGGATAGTTATGATATTGCTCACTGACCAAATACCAATAATTTTGGTTTAAAGATCGAGATAATATTACTGTGGTCTATCCAGGTACCAGCGTCATGAGATTTAACGCCACAACACTTCATTCCCAGTGTTTGAATACAGATAATATTCACTCGCAATATCAAAATATTTTGAAATGAAAAGAGTTTCAATAAAAATATTTTGAGATTGTATTATAATTAAGCCTGGCGGCTTAGCTCGTTGGTCAACGTGCTCGCTTTCCATCACACGACCCTGGGCTCGATTCCCGTTCAGGCAAGATTATAGTGTGCGTTTTCCTTGCAATGTCCCAGTTTATGTTGCTGTGAGATGACGAGAAAATTCACCTCTCAGGTTGAGAAGGCCAGAATAAGGTATGGGGATGTCTTCGTGCTAACCACACGTACCCCTTTAACCTACGGTCGAGAGGTCGGGACATAGCTGGTAGTACAAACAACCAAAATTATAATTAAAGGCCCATCAGAGTTAAAATAAAACACTATTCAATGGCTGTAAATTAAAATAGCCTAGAATTGTGTGAAATGGGGCGAAAAAGCCGGGATTCTTCAAAAGGAAAGCAAATATTCTGATAGGCAATACTTACAAGTAAAAGCTACTGCGGTGGTAGCAAAGAAAGGTGAATGGAATCGATGGAACTCACCTGCAAAGAAATAAACGAACACATTGTAGTCTCAAAGTTACGAAGCGCTTAAAATATACTTATCTGATAACATTAATCATACATGAAGTTATTCTAACATCCAGTACGATGTCATCTCTAAAGAATATTTCAGGGGATTTGCCAATGGGACGATGATAGAATATCGCGAAGCAATGCACAAAATATAACATGATTCCATCTCCTAAAATTCAATGCGCTACAAATCTTCAGGCATTATTAAACTCAACTTTCCTGCAACATTATCACCGTAAATTGATCTTCCAGACAAATAATTAATAGCACACAAAACAATGTAAGTATGTAGTAATAGTACGGTTTTAAATTTTTTTGGATTATTTTGGCAATCCAGGACATGTACAAACGTTTCATGTTATTCAGTAAGTAATAGATTAAAAGCCATTATAAATGATAACATGTGAACACGTGTTTTAATTCTTCCCCAAAGTATTCAGTTTTAATTCTTCCCCAAAGTATTCAGAAGAAATACCAGAGAAACCTTTACTGATAAAAGCGAAGCTAATAACTGGAACGAAGTAAACCAATTCCGAAACACATAAATAGTGCACTAACTCTTGCGAATCATTCACATAAATTAACTTGAATGTAATAAATGCCGACAGCAACATGTAAAACGTTTGAATATTGTCACTCATTCTCAACATTCGGTGCAGGCTTTGTTCACAGGTGAGGGTGTTGGATAACGCACTTTTCTGATGCGTCAATATCTACGATGCCGGTCCGGATGGCAAAGATATGTAAGGCAGTAGTGCCGTAGCGTAGCGATTTCGGACCGAAGGATCGCGGGTTCAAGTCCCGCCTCGGGCATGGTTGTATTTGTGTACGTCCTTTCACTCCCTATCATCACCATATCATGTCGTTTTCACAGTTACCAATACAATAGTGGTCGCTAACGACCTAGATGTTGATGCGACCTTAAATAACAAAATTTTTTAAAAACGACGGTCGTTACGAAGTACGGACAGTGGTTTCGAGTTTTAATTTCTTTTGGCCAGAGGTATAGAGCAAGTTATTGCCGATTTCACGAAAATATTACTACCATATATCTGACGTTCCCCCTAAAAAGTAATTCTCTGGAGTTAGAGAAACAAAGCTCGTGGTACACGATAAAAAGAACAGTTGCAGTACACCAGATCCATGATACTGTAACAAGGGAACTGATTATAGTATCATGAATCAGGAATACTGCATTGTTCTTTTTTTTCGTAATAATTTTTTTGCTAATTTTTATCACAAAGTGTGTCTTACCATGATGAAGCTAAAATCTGGAAAGAAGAATGAAAATATTGCAAATCAAATACATCGAGAATAGTACTTCAATTAATTAAATTTTATGAAAAAGAAAAAATATAGTCAAAAAAGCACAAGGTAGGTAATCATGTTTGTGCATAATTATTGTTGTATCTAAACTAGTGTCCGAGATTCAAAATTTTAAAAAAATACTAATGCAGAGAAACCAAAGTTTTAAAAGACCTCGAAAATATCCGAAAAACGTCCGAACTCGCCGAGGGCCATTCCCCTCCGCGGCCATCCGAGGTGTCCGGGAGCGACGCTATCACTTCCGCGAAAAATTTACGACAGAGGACTAAGAGTTCAAAATGGCGATAGGTGGAACTTTACGACCGCAAGTGTACAGTAATCAATTGAGCGCACGCGAATGTAGGCCAGCGACTGCGCGACATCGATTCTCGATAAATATTTCCTCGATAGCAGCGGCGCAGACAGAAAATCATTTCGCGCTAAGGGGCGGCACAGGAGCGAAGCGCGGCGGTGGCGGTGGCGGTGGCGGTGGCGGTGGCGGTGGCGGTGGCGGTGGCGGTGNNGCGGCGGCGGCGGCGGGGGCGGGGGAGATTGAAGGGGTGAGTGGAGGGGGGAAGCGCTAGCATTCCGCACCGCGAGAAGATTCCTTTTTGCATTTGGGAGGTTCGCTCCTCTTTCCGGCAGGGTCGCGCTTCCCCTTCCTCTGAAAGGGTCAACTTAAGTGCTCCAGAGCAGATTCGCCTTGAAAGAAATAATTGGAAACGTTCGATATTTTTAGCACGATTTAAAAGTTGCATTTAACCAGAGATTCCATGCTGTTACCGCAATGATCGTTTTAAAAAATCGTACGAATTGTACCCGAACATGATTTCGAGAGAAAATACCATTAGATATTAAGAGAAAGCTGTGCAAATTTATACTTTCATGTGATACATTGCAACAAACACTTCAAAGTTAATTACCTTCGTTTGTGAATAAAAAGACTCGGCTAATCCAATGTTTTTATTTCAATGTGTTACTGTTGCAGATTTTGAGTTCTTTAAAAGGAGCAAAAACATTATCACGGAAAGCGTTAGAGGCATAATTCCCAGCACCCATACTTCCTTTGGGAATCCAAAAAAAATTCCCAAACACCACTCGCCGTTTTAATGAACTATGCATGCGAATATGTTCAATTACAGACGTATCAGAAATTCGAAATACGATTGATTTCATTGAAACAAAGAAGGCACTAAGTGGTAAATTTGTCCCTTACACACTTATTTTTAATGATATGTATGATTTTAAAATGTCAATTTGTATTTCGGAATTCAGTTGTTTGGCGTTCGTCTAATGTAGTTCACCATAAGACAATCAGATCAGCAAAAGTCAACGCAAAGTATTTAAAATATGAATCCTCCTTTACGGCCTCATCCACGACTTCTTGTCTTGTAACCACATTCCCGCAAACACATATCAAATATAGTTTACATTGTTTTTCAAATTTTCAATTCTAGAATTCACACTTCATAATTCATTTACGTGCTGAATATTCAACGTAACATTATCACGCGACGAACAAGATCAGTTGGAAACGAAACTTTATTCTCTTCTTCGTAATCCAAAGTAAATATAGTGCACACGTTTCTTTCGGCCACGCTGACCCAGTCCGTTCGCGCGAGGGACAGCGCTTCCACCGATTCGCAGCTCTGCAACTTTTTTTGCTGGGGTGTCGAAAGTGTTTGCCGAATGCGGAATTGAAACGAAATCCGTTCCACTGCTCATTCTGTTTGTAAGCATAGAATAAATATTGAAACATCATCGCTGTTTGTTTTTTTAGTTCCGTGTTGAAAAGGGAGTTACAGTGATTGGCAGAAGGGTGTTCGGTGCTCTTCTAATTGGGCTGAATATCGCCTTGCAGTTCGTAACTCCATCCAACGCGCGCTGGGGAGACGTTAAACACTCACAAACTGATCGTGAAATATCTGTTACAAAGTACATAACACAGACATAGAAAAACACAGACTATCTCGAATAACACAGATATTCTGAAACATCTTCGATGAACGGGTCGTCATTCACAGCATCGTGAGAAGGGGTAATTTCCCCTCCACCCGCTGTCGCGCTCGGGCCTATACGAGTGAAGCTTCATCTAAAATTCCGACCAAAGTAAAACAAAGGGAGCTAACTCTCGTATGAGCTTCAAAGCTGGACGAGCGGTTCTTGGATATCAGAACGCCCTGACGAGCACACTGCGCCCGGAGCATATTGCGGAAGAGAGTCTCTCTTAAGAGACAGCCGGAACTTAAATGAAACGCCAGTCCCTTCGAAGCGGGCGATAAGCAATCAAATTAAAAATTCGCTTTTGAAAACTTTGGCGCGGTTATGTGAAAAAGAAGCAATGCCGAAGTAGAACAGCAAGTTGGTATAATTAGCAGAGCGGAAGAAAAATGAATATATCTCCCCTTTATGTAGAAAAATATATTGGAATTTATTACAGATACTAAATGTAGAGTTATTAGAGAAATAAAACTTGGTCGGCAAGTACGAACGTACAGAGACCGAGCAAACTTTCTCATCTAAATTGCAGGATTTAATTGAAAAGGAAAAGTTAATACTACGCCGCTTTAATGTATTGCAGACACTGCGATGAAAATTCTAAAATAATTATAAAACCATGTAATGATGCAAATTTGAGATTATTTACAGAAATACGCAAATAAAATATTATCATCTTGAAAGGATCAGTGAAATTTCAAGTGACAGAATGGAGGAAATTAGGAATAATGGGGTTCCTCAGAAATCACTCTGGCACCAAAACTTTGTTTTGTTGTAAAAGGTAGCGACATTTTAACTGAGTGTTGAAAATACACGGAGTGAAGAACGAATCTCGAGTACACAATGTGGATAAGGCAGAGATCTAATTCAAGAAAAACTACGGAGCCCAAGAATCATAAATGAACCATAAATATAGGCATCTTAACTAAAAACGCAATAATTATATTTAAATATACATATATATTACTAACCTCATCACCTCAAAATCCATATAAATATAAAGTTCCATTCCCCTTATAAAAATTTAACAAACCAATTAATAAAGGTAAAGAAGCTAACAATGTATAAAATAACAAATAAAAGTATAAGACCTATCCGCGTAGAAATCCCTGCAAGCAAATTCCAAACGCTAATTACTGTCCACAAAAACGGTACCACAGACACCACAAAATCCGTTCACAAAGTACTCATAAAAGTCAGACTGACAGATGCCCTGTCAAGATTCAGAACGTTTCGTGGTCCACATAAGTCGGTTTGCCTCGATAGTAAAACCGTCTTGAGTGACGCTGCCGTAAAAAATGTTTGACATTCACGCGCGTGGGCAGGCCCGCATTCACACATGAGCGTTCATCCGGCTAAGGTAGCTCTGAGCCAATAATGTCGCTGCCTCCGCAGTCACCCAGACAAGGGAGTTCTTGGGTTCGTGACCATACAGCGGATTTACAATACTAGCTTTAGAGTCGAATTCAGCAGCAGTATGGAGGAGAATTCTAGCGGCCGGCTGCTCTAATCGGTAGTTTTCCGTGTTTCTCGCAAGACTACAAGGAAAACACCGGTGTATTACCGTGTTTTCCTGGTAACAAGCAGGGCACGAACGGCGCACGATCTTTCCTTCCTCTTCCGTGTCCTATCCTCTCCCGTAACTCACACACATTTCCATTTGCATGCACCACACTGCCACACATGCCGAGAGCCCAGTAGGGAACTTAGTCCTTGCCTCCCCTAGAATGGTCGCCTTGCCGGCGAGACACCTGAAGAGGGAAATCCTCCACAAGCTACATGAAAGTCGGCGCTGGATAACACCATATAGCGGGGGAAACACGTCCACCTCCCAGGACTACCCTTAAGGGAATAATGAGCATAGCAGTTGACGTACCCGGGAATACCAATAAATCAATCAACCAATCCATCAACCAATCAATACCAATCAATCAATACCAATCAATCAATACCAATCAATATCAATCAATACCAATCAATCAATACCAAATCAATCAATACCAATCAATCAATGAACCAATCAATACCAATCAATCAATGAACCAATCAATCAACCAACCAACCAACCAACCAATCAGCACGGGCGGGCACGCTGCGTCTATTTTGAGAAGGCGCTTCCCTCGTCGAATCGCCGTCTGCGCAATCCACAGCGGTGTCCGTTTCCCCAACTGAGTAATGACTGGGAGGGGAGCGACCGCCCCGATTGGTTCGTTTTTCCTGCGCGTAACGAACGTCACGTGGCCCGAAGGGGGTGCAACACCGTCACCGCCCCGGAGTCCAATTGCGCCGAAAGGAGGGCGTGTCCGGGAGGAGCGACAAGAAAAAGTGCGCGCCAACTTCATGAATGCCGGGGGACCACGCACGCACCACGGGCGGCGTCAGTCAGGGGCCGTGCACCACGGCCCTAGGAAGTGTACCACTTAAAAAAAATAAACTATTATAAATACTCTTCAGAACGATTTGTTAAGTGAATATTAATAGCCATTTAAAAATAATACTTCAAACGACTTCCAGTTAAAATTCAAACTATTTCTAGTAAAAAAAAGGGATCCTCCAATAGCACGTACTTTCTCACACTTAGAAACGACTACGTCCATTACAATTTCGCAATTTTTCTCCGTATTAGCACATCTCGGTCTTTACTTCTCAAACTCACTATAAATAGCACAACATGCGATGTTAAATTTGAGTCTGCTATATTTACAAAAAAATGTTAATTTTCCGAAACTCACTTTTTATGTATTTCACATTTCCAAAATTAAAAATTATTCCCCCCCACATGTGATCTCAACAACCATGATTGCAACAATTTTCTCCCTTCATTTCAAACGAATAAATGGTTATATCAATTTTCAGAAAATCTTTATTCACAAAAACGTTTTCTGAAGAGAGAAAAAAAGTATCCACGTTTCAATAAATTTAAACACTTATTCACGACAAAATTCTCAAATGTGTTATTGAATCCATAATATAAAGATTGTGTGAAACGTCTAAAGACAATGTTAGTAATCAAAAAAACCTTTCCAAAATATAAGAAAGAAACAAAAACCACTTGGTATAATATTGCTCTTGCAGTCTAGTTTAAAATGTGCACAAAAATTAAAATTTTCTTCCTCTGCGCAATTTTAAAACAAGAAAAAGAAAAGAAAAAATGAAGTCAATTATGGGGAAATAGTCGCATTGCTGAGAGAAAAATGTTGAGAGAGGTAGAATATTCGAATGTGGAGCCGATAGCTCCGCACAATCCAATCCTCCGGCGAGGAGCCTTCACTTCGCGTGCCATCGCGTGAGCGCCCCGCGTCGGCCTCCGACAGCTCTGTCGGTCGCCTGTCTCGTAACCAACCCCTTCCGCCCGCCCCGCCCCCTCCCCTGCACCGCCGGCAATCGAGACGCCTCTTCCGATTGCCGCTAACCCTCCCCGGGGGCGCCGCGCTGCGCCACGCCACGCGGCGCCGCTGGCGCAGCCTCAGGAAAGGAGAGGAGAGAGGAGAGATGAGAGAGGAGAGAGAGAAGGGGCGACTCTTGAATATAGTCTCTCCACAAAGGAGATAAGAGACGGATGCGAGCAGAGAGGATGGAAGGGAGAGGGGGAAATGGGAAGAAGGGGAGAATAAAAAGAAAGGGAGAGTATAAAGAATTGGAGAATTGGAAGAGCCAGAGAGAAAAGGGATAGTGGTTAGAGTGAGAAGAACGCAAAGAAGAGAGAGAGAGAGAGAGAGGATAAAGAAATAGAGTCAGGAAGAGAAAAAAGTAGAGATAGGAAAAGGATGCCGTCGTCACGAACCACAAAGAGTATTCTGTTCTCTTAACAGACTGCGCCTGACCTGACAGACTCGGTAGTCCAATATCTCCGGCTTCTGTAGGAAATAATGAAGGAATTGACTATATCCAGAGCAAAACACGCCGATAACTATAAATTAAACAGCGTTCCAGAAAAGAAGGAATAAAGTCAATATGACGCGTGCAATCTGGAACAATTTAGTGCCACGTCTTGACACCAAGAGCGAAAATTAAGTTTTCACGTCAATAATTCAAAAATCGCTCAACAGTAAAGATCTAAAAAAAACACAATATTTGTCAAATAAAATACACGCATTTCAGGAAAGTAAGAAACCTGGAAAAGAACGAAACTGGACCCGAGTCAGTTACCACACAGCGCCTGACTAAGCGACACCTGGAGCAGAGGGCTGTCAGCGACGTGCTGGACCGAAGCCGACGACGCTGAGGGGTAATAATTAGCAACCCCTCGAGAACGGCAGGAGCAGGTGGGGTCGTCAGCCACTGCAGCCATCGTCTCCACTCCTCCTCCTTCTCCGTCATCCCCTCCGGGAGGAGGAGGGGGAGGGGGAGGGGCTGATGAGTCCCGAGGGAGGTGGTATCTGCCACGGGGGCACTAAGATCGCGGTACCGGTCCCCAGCCCTATCACTAACCCGATC
>BOPP01000052.1:5498255-5586013 GCA_017312745.1 Gryllus bimaculatus | reverse complement strand
CCCCTCCCCGCCCCGCCCGTCGATAAGCCAGCGGCGAGTTCCATTACGGAGCGCCGCGCTTTATCGTGCAGTAAGCGGCCCCGTTCTGCTTTCGCAGTGGCGCCGCCTATCCTCGACGTCATCTCGGGAGCGGCCTTTGCGACGCGACGGCCGCCTTCGAGGGCTATCTGGCGCATGTCTCCAATTAAATTATATCGCGCACGTCGTTAGCGAAGTGAGCATGAGCACCTTTTGTATATCTATGTTTGCTAAATTGCGCTCGAAAAAATAAATGCTCTAGAGCATTGCTATTCAGTAGACAAGTAGTGGGGAGGAAATAGGGTTGTGAGAGCGTAGAGTGCACTTGCAGCCCTCAGCTTTACAGAAAAAGCGGGAGAGGAGGACATAAATAGTTGTAATATAATGACGTCGATTCAAGTCTAGTCACCACGGGAGGGTTGTTTGGATCCCCGAAGCACCACCACAGAGAAGCCTTAATGAAGGGTGCTACGCAATTTGGAGGAAGTGAGGCAGTGTGCCATTGCCTTCCTCACTCAGCCATATGGGCCGCGGCACCGCCCAGGTCTCCAACATTTTGAATGTCATTACTCGAAACCATTCATACAGCTGCTTCCCTAATCTCCAGATACAGACTCTCGGACATTTTTGCGGAAGCCCTCAGCCATCCGTGAATCAACACTGGTAAGCTTTATTGTATTCCTCCGTACATTTGAAAGCCCGTACTACCAACAGAATGCGATTTATAGAAGATTTACCTTGGTGTAAATGTGTTTATCAAATGCACAAATCAGTCGATTTTAACATGCATGTTTGTAAAATTAAAAGGTAGTGATATCTGTTCTGCATCTACTTCCGGAAGCAACTCTCAACAAAGAAGTTCTGCCTCAAAAAATATGGTATGTTAAATGCTACCATATTGACGTAATATGCGATGTGTACACCGCATTATATTTATTAACTTTAATGAAATACGTATTCAACAGCCGCTAAAGAACTAGGTTGAACAACAGGCGCATTAATTTTATTTAATGAAATCACAAGCCATGGAAGAAATCAAATGTATACTATTCATTTTTGATGTTTCTACTACAAATAATAATTGTGAAGTAACCGCGAACTAAAGTGATCCGAAAAATAAATACGGAAGGGCGTAGGAATGGAACACATTGGTGCATCAGACATATTCCTCCTCTTTCGTGATAATACTAGAAAATGATCACAGACAGCAACAATTTCATCCGTTATAAACAAATTCGATCACATTCAAATTCAGACCCATAATAGAGAACATCATCTGCCGAAAATGAAGAATATAAAAATCCCAACTTCTCCCTTCGTTCTAATGCCTCCATTTGTTTGTTCGGAATAGTCTTCGCAAGGAGACTTCAACTCGAGGAGACGTGAAATCTCACCAAAAGCACAAAGTGCTCGCCTGGGTCAGCAAAGAGAAGGATCTTATTGCCCATTTGCTGTCAGAACAAACACCCCCAAAGTTTTTCCACGGAACTGCCCGAAGGCGTGCGGCCTCGATTGGATCGAGGTGCCGAGATCGATGAGACGTCTGCAACTGCGGCAAAGAAGTAATATCTTGCGCTTCAAACACGTACGATGTTTTTCGGTAACAGATGGTTGGGAGCCCTTTTTTTCTGCGGTATGAGTCAACAGAGATATTCCGTGATCCGCAACAGAAAACAATAGTGAACAATTCAATTTTAAGGGCAAACTCGAGAATGAATCGACAAAAACAGTGTTAAAAACAGAAAAACACAAATGTTGAAAATATTTTATTTCACTAGCGAGTCGGAGTTGCTTTTCCTTGTGCACCGAATATTTCATCAGAAAAAACTATGTAAAGCAGTCAAAACGATGGAGACATGTATGCAAAGCAGCATTTCAATACAACAAAATATAATGTTAAGTTAATTTATATTTAATTAATATTGATTTAAAATGTAATTATTATACACTAATTGCTTTTGTAAGTAAGTGTGCACAAGTACTTGCCAGCATTGAATCGGTAATAGCAGAAAGACAGAATGAGACAGAAAATGAGTCCTTCAATTTTATCTGCACATAGCTGTTCTTAACAACCTCTCTAGACCTCTAAGCAGTGAGAATTAATGGGAAAATTATTAATTAATGAGGGTTAATATTTTGGTTTAAAAATACACATCCACTCTGATTTTTCATTTCGAACATTTTAATCGATGTTATCAATAGGAACGTACAATGAAAACGCCGAGAGAACTTCTCAGAAAAAAACAAAAAACAAACGCACATTAACCTTCGACGTGACGCCGAACGACCAACCGATGTCCCCATACCGAAGGCCGATAACACACGGGAGCTCGCTAACTCAGGCCGCGCAAACTGCAGGGCGGTGCTGGTCCTCCCGAATGTCACAGCCGTTCTCGAGCCGAGGCTGGCGGCCAGATGGAGGCCCCAAGCGCAAAATCCAACCGGGACATTCAAACGAACGTAAGCACAAAGCCTCGTTTGAATTTTCGGCGGCGCTTTTTTGTGAAAGCTGCAGAAAATGTATTCGCAAGAATCTCCGAATTACAAAGATAAAATCACATGAGACACAAAATATCTGTCATTGTCGAAGCCAGGATGATCGACATTTTATCATGTAGATTCCAACAATTCTGAGGTGATTTTAAGTCATCAAACCGCAATAAAAATTGTATCCTTGTTTAATAGTGAAATTCGACTAATGCTAGGTAGGAAGTACACAAATTAAAATCACTTATTAAAAGTAAGAATGAGGAGAAAAAATAACCATTTCCGGATGCATCTCGAGTTGGTGCATACTACAGTTTCTTCTTCCACATTTGCTTCAATCCGCTGAGTTTGACCAAGCACGCACGGTCGTAAAGTTGTTGCAAAAATATAAATGTTCGTTCGTGAGACGCTGTAATTCAGATAAAACTTTAATTTTTTAATTAATGTGTTACTACCTATTCTAATCGAATATATTTTGAATTACCAACAAATAATATGAGGTTCATGTCCGCCTTTGGAGACAGCTGTTTTAGACTATTAAAACTACACATGTTTTTTACTCTTATCTTTTTATTTATTTACGCCAAAAACAGTTAAAAACTGTGTGTGATGTGCTATGTGGAGAAGTTACGTTATCCATAGTGAAACAAATTACTTTCACATTCAAACAACCTCTTATCAACGTATATACTCCCAACAACCTCCCATAAACCAATGATACTCGTATGTGCGAGGTGCATTCACAAAGGAAGTTTCCCTAGGTCGTCAACCAAAAGAAAACACTATTTCATGGAAAAACTTTATTGTCGCAGATACAGAACTATGCTCACCGGGCAGGAATTTCTTGAGGTGTAAGAAAATGTAAAAATCGCTGGGACTACAAGGTGAACACGAGGGTCGACTCCACAGATCTGCATGACGCAGACAGGTGGCTGCCAGGCACTGGTACACATCTCAGGCGGCAGACTTCTACGACTAAGGAATACGAATGTGGATCCCAGAGAATGACAAACGTCTCAATTCTTGTGATGATTATATTTTAAAAAATAGAGCAACATAAGTTGTCTGCTGCAATAGTTTTTTTTTTTTTTTTTAAATTAAATTGTGTTTTGGTTTTGTTGATGACTCATGGAATCTTACTTTCTGACTAAGAAACTACATTTTGCCATATAATACAGTGCCAGACGCCACATTACCTGTATTTAACAACACATGAGTAAAACTGAATTCGTATAAATAATCTCAGTCATTATAATTCGTCGGAAAAAGGAACACTTCGTATTTTTTTTATTTATTCGTCCTACATTTCACCCACGCCCGTTGCAACATTTGCATTTCCACATATGTCGCCTGAGGAAATACGAGCAAAACCCTCAGTTGGCCAGTGCCTCCTGAAGTCAAGACCAGTCGCCCACGCTGGCACCCACGGCCTGCAGGCCCGTCCACAGAGCACCACGCCCGCCGCCCACCCCGGAGGTATTGGAAACGCTCTTGCAGAGAACCCCGACCATGACGTCAGAGCGACCTAAAATACGCATGAAATAAGATACTGCACAAACGACGACTGCAGCTGTTGCAAGGAACTGCACTCGATCGCCTGCCACGTCACAACCCGCAAAACGAACAAACATCTGGAGTTAGAACACACTCGTCCCATTCAGTTGTGGGTATGATCGCGAAATGATGAATTTCACCAGCAAATGGCGCTGGGGGCGGAGGAGGTCACGGAAATAACAGTCACTAATAACACTACACATTTGTCATGCACAACAAATATAGGCGTGCGCTCACAGAGGCTTAAAAATTCGAAAAAGGCCCGTAGCACTACGTAATAAAACATTTTATTCCCGTGATTACGATAAATTCCTCATTTTCCCACCTTTTAAGCCGACAATTTTGGGGAATTGATACACAATATTTGGGAAAGTGGCATTTCAATCCCTATGGCAACTGTGTAAATGACCCAACATAAAATCAAATTTTATTTATATCTTGGTGTAAAATATGTGAAGAGAAGATAAAATAGTTTAAAGAAAAACGGGGACCAGAGTGGCCCAGAAATGTAGTTGATCCCCTCGTGTTTTAGGGTGCGCACGCCTATCCATATTCAGTTAAAATGGAAAGAAAATTTAGATGATATTCACACACGAAGCTTTGAATTGGCCAACACCTTTAGGTTTCATGATTGAACCTCTACGTGAACATAACATTTGCTTTAAAATAGGAATATTTATAAAAGATTCATTATTTTGAACAGTAAGTCATTAAGCATAAACTGTTTTTTCTTATACAGTGGCAGGAAGTTGAGTTTCCCATGCACAACGAGAATAAATGATAGACAGTGATAACCTGTCATATTTGAATACGCCAGGGGCAATTGCTTTAGCAGACAGTTTACTTTTCGCACGAATACCTCTAAATAATTGGACCTAAATAACATCGAAAACACTGAATTATCAATATAACCGTTTTATTGGTTCAAACGTGTGAATTAAAAGGAAATAAAGATGTTTAAAAATCTTTAGTTTACTTAGAATGTTACAACGAACTTATGAACTCGGTCATAAATTTAGATCATATAATTTTATTTCAAGACTAATTAAGGCATTGACGTTTTATTTACAATTGACTTTCCACAAAATGAAGTCATATATTGATTATCTGATCTGGAAAAGTGCAGTCTGCCAGCAATAAATAAAAAATTACAATGACGATGTAAGTAGTTCGAACTAATTAGTTCAAATAACTCTGATAAATAATTACTGTACGGCCGTAAACTGGCTTCGGACGGCACCCAGCCGTGCAAGGTTTTAAAAGCCATTTCATAGCTCTAGTAAATTATCGCGGGATAAAGCTTATTTGTGAAAGCATGTTCGCACTTCAAGCGCAAATATGCAGCGATGTATTCAGCGCTCTGGCACGGCAATAATCTGTACGAGTTTAGCACCGTCTTTCAATGACCAACTTCAAATTACGACCAATGGGCCAAATATGTATTCGAGAGTATAACGGTTTATTTGACTTCCTGGCGCTGGACTATTTCTACTGGTCGCTATTTCGTGACACGTACTTCCAGGATTCAATCTTCAAAACAGAAGGGCACTTCTGGATCCGTGGTCGAAAGTATGAAGAGTTTTTGTGATGTTCACTTTCCACTGCATTGTGCTTTGTCCAAAATTCTAGTTTTGATAGTGCTCCATCCAGCACACTTCTAGAGCTTCACTTTTGTTTCAACCAGTACAAGCAAGGCGGCCGCTTAGAAAAGGGTAAGAAGGGCACAACTTATTACAGAGCCTTGAAGCCTCCCGATATTACTTTAATTGCGAAATTTCAAGTTAGTATTTTATACGGAGTTTTCTGCGACAGAAATAATTTGATTAATTTGGAGAGATTCACCAGAAATTGTGTGAGTGAGCACAGGACACCATACAGTATTTCACGCAGCTTCAAACTCCATGTGGACTGCTTAGGCTGATAGGTATTTTCCCACGCAACCCCGCCTCGAGCACGATGAGGTCATTTATTCAAATAATCCATGATGTCTGTGTGTTTACAAAACCGCCTCGAGCACCCATCATCAACGAACCGGGTAAGTCGGTTTACATACATTCTGTTGGCCACTTTATTACAGGAGCTGGTAAATCTTTTATATAATGTGACGTGATCTAGCAGAAAAGATACACGACCATATATAATGGCGCTGGGCTGCACGTAGAAGGCATCGGGTGACGAATGCGGCGAAGTAAATGCACCGCCATGAGTTGGCGCTGCGTCGCAGGAGCTGATCTCAGTATTTCAAGTGAGAATTTTCAACGGGGCCAGAAAATTTAGGGCTGTAGAAATTGTTTAGTTAGCAATGGAGGACTCGGTTCTAGGTAGTCCTCCACCATATATTCGGCAAAAGTAATATCATACCACTTACATACTCGCTATATCAATTATTTAATTATTGTGAGTATTGTGGTGCTGGTGTAACAAATAACTGTTCTACGAAGTCGTTTCTTCTTTACTCTTTGACTAGGAATGTCGAATTGAAACCTGCATCCTATTTATCAGAATGAATTCGACCTGGTATAGTACTATCTAGAGCCAAACTCTTCAGTAACCTACGAGTTATTCAATTTCACTCTTGAACAAGGGGCATTCAAATAATGTGTTCATAAAATTTAGCTTCTTCTAACCACTTCTCCCCTCGCATCCTTTGTAACTACTCATAACACTTACACACCCTCCCCCAAAATGGACGTTTCATTTCGTACCGTTTCAGTTTCTACGTTCTACATTGATGTTAAAATCATGTCATGACGCAAAAATTGACATCTCTTTTTGGAGTTTCAAGTTTTCAAAGAGGTTTTTATATGACTCATTACATTTCACATGTAAATGAAGCGTCAGAGTGCACAGTCGTTCTTAAAATGAACTAGAAATGGACATATGGTTTCAACACCTCTCTGCGTTTCCATTTTTAAGTCTGCTTCCCCACACCATCACCCTACATAATTATTAAATATTTCATATAAACGTTTCTCGGAGTGTGATAGATAAACAATTGGAGTGAGGTATCACACCTCAAGGACGTGCCTGAGTAAACACTGTGGCGAAAGGACGCCGCTGCCAGGGCGCGTTGACCTTGTGTAGTACGTCGCGCCGTGGAAACGGAGCATCGATCGACACGACACGTATCGCGCGAAGAATCTACCCGCACCCCCACCCCAGCGTTCGTTTCCAGGCGGAGGGAGCAGGGCAAAACTACGCTACGTTGCGAACATACACCTTCTCCGTGTACCCATAAATTAAGCAAAGAACATTTATTTCTTGGTAACTATTAAACATTTTGGAGATTGTAAGAAATGCTTTTCAGAAACTTATGAATATAAAAAACTCCAAATAAATTATTTACTTTGTATTGTCTAGAGTCCATTTTACATTAGTGTAATGTTTTCACCGACCACCAGTCTCATTCAATTTGACATTCGTTCAGTCATATCTCAACGTGCCTTGATTTCAATTGAATTAAAGTGCAGTTGTAAGATATTTAATGTTTAGAAGTACCTCTGTAATTGTCGGTGGACAGCAAATCGGATAAAAGAAGACTTCGCTTTGAACTGAACTGTCATCCACTTATTTAGAAAGATAGAAATCTGTATGGTCGTTCTAGATCAGAAACGATGTAAAAAAAGCGTTCTAATTTGAATTGTACTTTAACATTGTGATCCTGTTGAGGAAGGTTGAGCAGTAAGGGAAAACATTAATAAAATGGCCTATCGGTCCACTGTTTGAGGCCCGTGTAGTCCTACTTAAACGGAGTGAGCGAAGGGTGATTTGATATTAAAGAAAAAAGCAAATTAGTTATGAATTCCAGAAGAAAACACAATATTCCAGCCGAATTAGTAAGAAACGAAGCTCAGAACAGAACCGGAAGCCGAACTCTCTCCTCTCTGCATCAAGGAACTCCCTATTAAAAGACGAGCGTTTCGGAGAGAGGGTCGCGTTAGCTTTTATGGAACGAGAGTCATCCACTGCGCAAGATGCTCGTTGGGGACGAGCGCCGATCGCACCTCGATAGAGCGGCCCACCTTGCGCGAGCGGCCGCTTTACATAATCGCACGCACACGCATCCGCACCCGCACATAGGGTTACCATTCGTCATATTTTCCCCGGACATGTCCTCTTTTTTAGTTAAAGAAAAACTGTCCGGTTGACTTTACAAGAAAGTACGAAATGCCCTCCCTTTTTTTATTGGAAAGAGGTTCTACTTTGAAATGCAGACTATGCGCGTTTGATGCGCGGAGGATGCTACTCTTTTTTTTTTTTTTTTTTTCGACTTTATCGAGTCCCGACATAATATTTCATTGTTGTATAAATAAATGACATTGAACTTCAACTATCTCGCGTAACAATTGTCAAAATCGATGTATTAAATTTAACTACATTTACGTCCTTTTCTGCATGAAATGTGATAGTGCTGCCATCAGCTGATACAACGTACTGTATGATGGTGCTGGTTACAGATTCTGTGCGCTGTGGAGCTAATTCTGTTTTGTGGTGTTTCTTTTTGGAGCAGGATACCAAAAAGACGATCCTCATTTAATGACCGTTCAAAGCGTTTGTTTCAAGGTGCAAAGTAAAGCAAAGTTTTAATTGTTAAGGGAGATTTCATCATTCACCAAATGCTTCTGGTATAAAAGTGGAAAAGATAGTAACAATAATGAAGTAGGTTTATTGTGTCACTGTGAAAGTGATGACAAAGATTGAAGTATTTATTTTGCCAGTAGTAAGAATTATATCTTTAAAAAAATTATATTAAAACATTTCATATGAAAAGCCCCATTTTTTAAAAAGAAATCTCCTCTTTTTCCGTAATGGAAGTATGGTAACACTACCAGCACCCCCACACGCTAACGCCGAGTGAGGAGGAGGTTGGTACGGAAGGAGCGGCGTTCGCCAACGCGCCTGCGCTCCGAAAGAGCGCTCTCGGATGGACCTTGCGGAACACCGCCGCTGCGCTGGCTGCAGGCGGCACGAGGAGTGATTGATTGATTGGTGATATCGGCCCTATCAACTGCTAAGGTCTTTAGTCCCGTAAGTGTAGCGCATGCTTTAATCACGAGAGATAGCGGTTATCTTCCGTTAGATGGTAAGATCCAGTGCCGACCTACAGGGCTTGCAGGTTTTTCCACAACCAGGGATCCCCACCAGCCAGGCACCGCCCCAGCCGGGACAAGCTCTAAGATCCCGACTGGTCTCCCGACATGTGTGACAGTGAAGGGAACGTGTGTGCAAGTAAGGTGTGAGATGAGACAAGGAAAAGGAACAAAAGCTCTCGTGCCCATTTTTGTCAGGTTATTTGCTCCAGTATTCTTCTACTGTTGATCGGAGAAACCACGGAAAACTACCGAACAGAGCAGCCAGCCGCTAGAATTCACCTCCAGACACCAGCTGAATTCGACCTGCACTTTTATTTTTTACCATGGAGCTTGACGTAAATCATCAGTTGATGCTGTCATCCAATCGGGAGCCCACGAAGTCAGTTTTTACCTTTTTCCGTCATTTTTAAAGCATATCCGCAGATTTCATCGATTTTAATATCATTTTAATCGTACTGGCTGCAAATAATATTTAAGAGATGCAAAAATGTTCTTCTCAAAACCCCATTCGGTTCAATAATTGTAATGTCAGCCGTTGTATGTAATTTAGGTTCCTGTGACGCCTATCAGACATAGTGATTTTGCCGATTTCGCGATAAATGAAGACAGATTTCCTGGTAAAGAACATCCAAACAAAAAGTTCGCAAGCTGAGTCGACTTGAACGATAAGAAGAAATCTCCATTACACCAGTAACATATCCAACAGCTCGAATTGTTTATCTGAACTGGTTTTGATCAAATTTTTTTACGTAATTTTTCTTTGCTTTTAAAACATGTTTAAAGTATTTTACTGGCCATTTTGGGCGATGTTTTAGGGCATCAAAATCCGCTCCTTACTAATAACTAATGCTGTTCAAGGTGTGGCGACCGAGGGAGATACGGCTGTAGTGTTTATTACTGTACCACAAACGCCGTGTGTACGCGTTGGCAACAATGACGCACGTGTCGTGGGCGCGTTCGCCGTGGGTGGGCGCGCGCTCCTTATCAGCGGAGGAATCCGTCGCGGCAACGGAGCCTCCTCTCGCCCGCGCCATCTCAGGCTGCCCCCCCTCCCCCCACCTCCGGCGCGGCGCAACGCGCAAAACACTTGTGTCGCCGGAATCAAAGAACAAGCCCAACGAGCCTTTCAGGCTCTCACAGACCGGCGCGGGAGATCCGCGCTAGACGCGGCGGCGGAAAGTTCCGCGCTAGACGCGGCGGCGGAACGTTCCGCGCTAGACGCGGCGGCGGAACGTTCCGCGCTAGACGCGGCGGCGGAAAGTTCCGCGCTAGACGCGGCGGCGGAAAGTTCCGCGCTAGACGCGGCGGCGGAATCCGCGGGACCGTTCACACCGGAGCAGCAATTATCACTCAGCGTTTGGTGACAGTTTTCCTCATCCGATAAACAAAGGCAAGTGGAGCTCGATCGAGATGGAAGCAAAGACTCTGGAAGGCAGGCGACACTCGAGCGACAGCGGTCGAAACGCGTCCGGCTGCGTTCCCAAATCCGCTGGTAAGAAAAACGCTGCCAATCCGCCTGCCTGCCGCGCGAATCTGAACGAGCTCTTAAGGCTACTCGTACACATGACGCGAAATTTCCACTGCGGCCATTCCGCTTAGGTTGCGGATCTTCCGCGCAGGTCTGTGGGAGCCTGAGTTCTTCCCGCGACGAATCTCTAGCGAGATGTAGCCGACCAAGTAGAGAGAACTAAAGCTTGAGCTTCAAGAACAATTAAAACGATTTTAGATCATCACACGAGTTTTGTACATGTGTGTTTTGAAACAGCCTACTTCTACCACGTGCGGAAAACATCCACGACTTTCGCGGAATTCGAATCCTCAAGCCGAATCGGCGCAGACCTCTGCTATTAAAAACTTCTGCTTGCGGGCTTTTATTATTAAATTTAAATAAAACACTAAATCCTTAAGAAGGGACACCAACGTTTCAGCATCTTTGCTTTTTCTCTGCATTGTGTCTCCATCCTACTCTCTCACCTAAACTTTGAATTCTATTTTTCCCGCTGGTAAATTACTATGCAATAGAAATTATCACAGAAGTTTATTATCGTTTACGTGATTATCAAAAATTGCTTCCAGCAGCAGAGGTACATTATCTCCTAGACTTTTTTCTCTTTTACAAATAGAATATCGAACTCTTCGATGTGCGGAAGACTACTCGTATGACTGATTAATGTACCTTATTTGCATATATTTTCGCAAGTTTCAAGCATTTTTGTTTTTTTGGAAAACCTTCATCTGTAATGTCTTCCCGGCTTCTTAGCAGCATCTTTAAGCACCACCAAGCAAAAGCAACGTCTTTTTCAGATACTTCTATTGAACGGTCTGCTGACATTTAGTACCACGTTCCATAGGCCAATTAATCTTCCATTCGGTTTAAAGTCGTGTCATGTACTATTAAACATTGATTTTTTTTCTTTCGAAAGAGATGCACGTGTCAGACGATTGCCTGGTAATCGCGTTTGTATACACTCACTGTCTTTTGCATTTAAAAACATTTATTGATCTTTGAACATAAAAACCTTTCTTCGCTGCCGTCACTAACTCGCATCAAATGCTTCTTATCGCTAGGAGACGAAAAATCGATGCGTTTCGATACATCAACTGAGACGCGCACCTCAAAACGAAGCAGCACCAACTATTGAAGTTGGTCTATAAGGAAGAAATTAACGTTCACAGATGAACGAAAAGACGTTTTTCAGTCATTCAATGTTTCGGTATCAAAACATAGATGTTGGGTACACCAGGTGAAAAAGGATTTGTTTTTAATTTAACAACTGGATTTATCCACTTTTTCATTACCGGGGACCCGTAATATGAGATTTCTGCCGAAAATTCGCCGTTTGTTCGCGCAGCTTTACAAATTTTAACAAGTAAAAATCTCGAAATTCGGCTGAATAAAAAGCTGAAACTTGTACTGTAAACTTCTAAACAAAAACCCTTAGTGTTTTAAGGACACAGATTCTGGTACGTCAAGGTTTCGTTACTTGAAACCACTGTAAAGCTCCATTCACAATGAAAACATACATATATAAGCATGGTGTTAACATAAAATTTAGGTCTACGTCCATAAGCGGACTCATTCACAATGCGTTCCCATAAGCATAACACGAAAGACGTTAACTTAAAAGCTTGCAAGCCTCTGTTCTTATGCTTAACGTAAGACTTAAGAAATGAACCAATCACAGAACGGTAACTCAAAATCGATAATCGAAATTGGAACGAAGTTGAAAGAAGAACTAACGCCATATGGGACATAGACACAGTCAATATCTTGAAATCGATTCTCACATCCAATCAGAAAGTCTCACAGCCAACAGAAACTTATTTTGCTTACGTTTATGTTAGGCATTGTGAATACTTCGCTCTATCGCTTATGTTAATGATAATGTCTATGGGTTATGCTTTTGTTTACGTTTGCATTTTGAATGGGCCTTAACTCCTTCCACGTGGGTACCGAGGAAGTCGCGCACAGCACCGGGCCCAGCCGCCGGGACGCGATGCTTAGGCTGCGCGGCGCAGAAGTGCGCATGCGCAGAGAGCGTGTGCAGGGCTCGCTGCTGCACAGCTTACACTGCATTAATATTAAACAGGGATATCACTTTTTGTTCCGCAGTAATGAATCCCGAGAGAAGAAACTTTTACGCGGAAAATGGGAAATGGCAGTCGAGGGGCTTATTTTACGTCGTCAGTCGTGTAGTTCGAGGAACACATATGGTAGGGTCTACCAAACATCATGTATAAATCAGCAGATGTAATCCATGCACATCTTATGGTTCCCCAAATCTTTTATTGGCCAAACTCAGTTCAACTGTTTGGTGAAGGCTTAAATTATGAACCCACATCTGGACTGGACGTGGAAGACAAGTTCGGCTCTCTACTAAAACAGTAGTTATTTAATGAACTAAGTTAATAGTATATCCTAAACTAAAATTAACTAGTAAACTGAACTACGGTATACCTACTTTTCAATTATTTGAATCGAATCATTATTAATTATTTGAATGGGAACTCGAAGGATTAAGATATGATATTTATATTTTTCCAAGACTTATTGAACAAACCTAAAGCAAAAAAATGAAAGTTAGAAATCATAAAGTAGATACTCGCAAAGATACTTGCATGGAGCCAATTAATAATGTTCTCTAGAAGGATTTAAAATACTTTATGAATCGTAAAAGAGCGCTTTACACTCGTATCTACAGATCAATGCACAATCGCTAACTGACCAAGAAATGTCTAACAGTGCAGCTAAAACTTGGCGTACATGCACTGAAACAATTAAAAGTTATAATTATTTTAATTTTCATGCTAGTCATAATTTTCAGACACATTCATAAACTTTGACAAGTTAATATATTCTCTTCTGAGATGTAACTAGGGGTGGTTCTAATTTTCTACTTCTATAGTTTAATTATAAGTGACATCTCCAGGAAACTTTTCATTGCTCCACATCACTGACTGACGTAAAATTTAATTTGTTTTACACCAGTTCATTCTCTGAATAAGAAATGAAAAAGTTCAGTCATTAAAAAATTATGCATGCGTTCAACAATTCCAAAGATAATTTTCCAAACAGATTTCTGAAACTGTTTCTGTGTGTCGGATCCAGAAAAGAGAAAAAATGTGAAAAACGTTGAGAATGTCGGTAATCCGGCGGTTCATGAGCGCAGTGTGTCAGATGTTCCTCAACAACGAAATTGTTGGTTATTTGGCCCCCATAAAAGACAAAAATCCTTTAAAAAAACACACAAACTTCATAATGGCATGACATTAAATTTAAGAACTGACACACCATAACCTTCAAACCTAATCTTTGAGGCATCCTTAGTGTATTAATTTTGTTTTCAAATCGCGAAAAAGTAATATTTATAATATAATACAAATATATATTATAATATATAAAACTGTTCCAGTGAATACAGTTCACACAAATTCTTTACGATGATAAACAAGAGAAATGCTTCCTTAAATTAGTCAACTACTTTAATAAACGCAATTACATAACTCGACATTCGGTCTCTATTAAGTACATTATTCTAAACACACATCGCCTCCACAATAGTCTTGAAGCCGTTAATGATTACACTACATGTTGCAACTATATCCCATGTATCAATTATCACAAAAACATTTACAAGTTTCATCATTATAATGTCTTGCAAGTGTGAAAATAGATTTTTCATAGAGTCAATGTTGTTAATAAGGCCTGAACATATTAATGATCACATAAGTATTATACTATTTATTAGTATTTAAACATGCAATAAGTGAACCGTAGGCATGTACGAGTATTATTCAGGAAAACTTCGCGAGCACTGTCATCGGAATGGTTTCCCAATGCTATTCCTCTCCCTTCGCATTCACGTGGCGGCCAAAGAACGCGGAATGTGGCAAAACGAGTGTAAAGGGAGCCTGAAACAGGCGCCGAGGCACTCAGGTAGCAAGGGCCGACCAAAGGGAAAGAGAAAGGGAACGGCTTAGGGAGCGGGGGGCGTGGCCGGGGAGGCGGCGGCGTCCTAACCGCAGGTGCGAGGAGCAGGCAGCGCTTCGAGCGGCGGCGGCGGAGCAGCGGCGCGGCGCCGCCAGAGGTCAGTGGCCGTGGCCGCGAAGCTGCCTCCGCTGCGCGGCTTTTTTCATTATCCCCTCCACAGTTCCCCTGCCGCAGAGGCGGGAATTCGTTTTATAAGTTCGGTGCGCGCACTGACCTACTGCCTTGAGGCTGAAGGAGCTGTGTGTGTGTGTGGGGGGGGGGGGGCTTCTTACTAACCAAATCTGACAGTTTTTGCTTAATATATATCTACAATTAAAATGAATATTTTGTTTTGGCATACCTAGTTTCATTTTTTTTCTTCTACCAGGTCATGTTCTTTTTTGTGTGTTCTTCACGTTAATGGCATTTTGATTTCTTCATTCACACAACATTCATACTTTATTAACATTAAATTCATAGCTCATTACACACATTCGCGGGAGCCCCCACAGCAGATGTATTTTTCCTGTTCGTTTTGGTACGCAGCAAACGTTTCCTCGTTCAAGGCTTTTATTATTAGAACCTTGAACCCTGCTGCATCTCAAAAACTGAACATGTATATATTATTACTAGATTACTCATATGCTATGAGTGCAGAAATTGAAAGAAAATTTGCAGCCTCCGGCCACGTGAGAGATGTCTATGGTTTCGTTATATACCCAATAATTCGAAAAAGAATTCAGCAAAAACAATGAAACAATTTGTATTTTGACTGCAAATGCAAATATTTGATTAAGAAATTACGTCTATTCTCATACAGCGAATACCGACTTAACTCATATATTGTTATGATAATTTTTTACATTATTTGAGGTTATGTTGGGAGAGATTAATATTCACAAGGGCCCTGGCGTCACTAAACTAACTTCATTACTGTCATTTAACTAACTCAATGGCAAGTGCTCAAGCTTGGCACACAATAACAATTAGTGGCAATTTTTGGTCTTCTATAAACAAATGCATTAGTTCGATTTCCATTCACTTACTCGTTTATTCATGTTTTGGAACAAGGAAATGTTTATTGTTGGAAACCAATTATTTAACAGTCACGCACCCAACAACCAAATTATTCAACAACCCTGACGTTTGATAGGAATTTTTATGAGGCTGCATAATACACATTAGTATGCTTAGGTTTCGGTATTTGCGCCTTTTTTATCCAAAGGCCGCGGATGTTGCTTAAGATCCTTCAAGAAATGACGTTTCAAATACTACTAATCTCATGCGCTACGAAGAGGCTTAAGCACTGCTGGCTTCTTATCTCAAGAACACATCTCACAATACAATGGGAGAAAGACGTTGAATTTGTAATTGCCTACTTAAGAGCCCTTTAAGTGGTTAATAGCATGCGAAATTAAACACTTGCATGGCTTGCATCGTTCATGAATAATGTGACACCTCAAAAATACCATGTTCTGCATAATCAAAGCGAAGTAAAACGAAGGGGGTAATTCTCACCAGTAAATAAGATAGTTCACGAGGAAATAAAATAAGATAGCATACTACTAACGTACGAAACTGAAAAGGTTTAAATGCACTAAATACTACTTGTATGGTCGAACGGAACAAGTAATCCGTCAGTTGTTTTAATGCGATTGCTTAGGAGGCATTAAACAACTGACCCTTTATGATATTCTACGGAAATCATATTAATTCGTTTAGCGCAAATAAAATTCTCATGAGTTATTTTTTGAAATTCATTAGATATTAAAATCATTGTTTCTATTAAGTATAACACAACATTATATTAAGAAATATATTACGATTTAAAGGTGTGTAATAGATAAATTATCAAGAAGTGGGGCGTTTCCTCAGTGTGAACGTCGTTGTGGAAGTGGCCTTACTTCGATCTCAAGGTCGTCTGACTCAGTTTCTCCCTCCCCCACCTTATTGTCACAGGATGAGCCAAAGTTGAAGAGTCAGTGGGAATGCTCAGTGACTTCTCCACCAAGCAAAGCTCCTAATGCAAATCATCGTACACTTTAAATAATTCTGGGAAACTTAATAAAAATAACAAACCTCACTATATTTCTAAGAAAAAGTTTACAGCTGTAAGAGAAAGGAAGTTGATACGGGCTGGGACAAGGATTCTTATTTATTAATAGACATTAACACTATAGAAATATCTGATTCGTTTCAATTTAAGCCAGCTTCAATAACAATTTTTATGCTGAAAAATCCAAATTAACAGAAAATCAAAAACACTTTTTTTGATCCTGATGAATTATGTTATTAATTTTGATTTCAAAATACAAACTGTGTCACCGGAATTCACAACGATGACATTACTCCCACGCCATTTCCCTCCTTCCACAATATAATTTTCTAAGACATCTATTAAAATGTTTCTTTTTATGCGTTTCCAAGCAGTAATTAATGGCCAGCTTCAGAAACATTGCCTTTTGGAAGAAAGAGACAAGTGGTAAAATGGTATTTATTTTGATCGTATACAAATACGCTACTCAGCGTTTTGGCCAGGCGGCCTAACCTTTCGTACTCGCGAAATAAAATGCCACTTTTACTACTAGTTTGACACGCAACTATTTTCACAGTTATGTTTTGTTGGCAGCTCAAGCTATCTGCAACGCCTGGAAATCCACCCAAATCCTCTAGCCCTCAACCTCCTAAACAATCGAGAAGAAACCTACCGATTACCCAGATTACACCCTTACACCGATTACACCCTTACAACTCCATTATAGATTTTCAAATTAGCCCCAATATATTCACATACGAGTATATTACTCAACTTGATTCCTAACCAAAAGGACTAAATTGACTTTCTGTTCTAAACGGTGAATGTACCACTGGGATATTTTCACCCACAAATTGTTATTGTCAATTATTAATGTTAACATATTTACTAATTATTTTAATGTAAAATAGTTTGTAAATTTTTCTTGTTCATAATTTTAAAAAATGTTCGTTTTTTTCTGTCGAGAGCATTGGGCGGTGGGCTCCGGGGCGATCTGAGCGCCTCCCCGGCGACGGCGGCGCTGCGAACGGGCGCGGCAGCGGAGCGGTGCTTCGCGCGGGAATTGAATTACGGACTGGCCGGAGTGATTCAGCGGCCACCGACAACCAGAGCGGGCGGGTCGCCGCCCACGCTCCCGGCGGGACACGGCACGCCGCCCACGGGCGAGGGAGGGGGCAGCCAGGCGACACGCGAGCACCGACCGCCGCCACGGCCCCTTGACCTACGACCCCGCTCTCATTGCCCGTCAAAAAAAAAACAACTCATCACGTACAATTCGGCTCGTTCCACCAACATCCGAGTTTCTCTACCCGTGCGCGACACACGCACGCACGCACACGGACGCAGGCGTGCTCCGGCATTCCGAGTGCACGACGCCGCCCTACCCGTGCACGCACACGCCCAGCCAAGAATGGCTGACGGGAGGCGCGCCAACAGGTGCAAAACACTCCGTTCCTTCTCGCGTTCGTACTCCTCCGTGAGCTTTGAGGTCCCGTTTATGAATCACACTCGACTCAGCTATATTGTTCTCACGCAACGTCACGGTAAAGCTGATATATTATCTTTGGTATTAACGATAAGGATCATTTACGTTTAACACACTTGTTTTTGTCATTAATTAATTTTAATATTCTTCATTGGAGCAAATTCACAAATATATTCACGACCACATTAAAAGTGATGAATGACAAAACACTAAAATTCACACGTACTTCATTTTGGTAAATGCACAACATTACGAGGAATGACAATGGAAGAGTTCGTCATCTATGATATCAATGAAGCATTCAAATCTCCAGAAGAGCAATGAACCATGCAGCATTTTCTCGCTATTATGCACTTTTTCACAATATATTCTAATCTTATTAGTAATTCGAAACATTTTTTTACGAAAAGCAACCTTAAACGTTACACTCAACTACATTCCACAATAGTTTAAAACTTTGGAATTCACTTAACACTCCTTTCAACAAAGGTGAAAAATACATATCTGCGTAAACATGGCATCATAAATTTCGTAATTTTCGACGAATTTGAGATGCATTAATAGTTATGATTTATTTTTGGTCCTCATACAACTCTTGAGAAGAATGCGACAACAAACAGTCGCTGCGTGGCGAAAGCGGTCGACGCCCAACTTACCTGTAAGTGGTCAGCGTCCCGTCGCACAGCATTCTGCTTCTTTCTCAGCAACGAAACACAAGAAAAACTAAACACACTTTATTTCATTCACTTGTCAGTCTTCAGAAGTACGTAACTAATAAAATCACAACAATACGCACTCATCCGAATCCCATGACTGCCGCTGTTACCTTAACCGTTGGTGAATGTTCGAAAACTACCTTCAAATTGTATCCTCGCAAGAGAACAGCCGCACGCAGCGCCGTATTGCAGCGCCCGTGACGCGCTTCTGTTTACTACGTGCCTAAGAAATCACCAACGCTATCTGTCGGCAATCGAATGAAACATAAACAGTTATACCAACAGCCGTCGGTTGTGGCAACCCTTTCATCATGGCGGATATTTTGAACTTAGCACTAGATTCTGCAGGTATAGCCCAAGTACAGAGAGAGGGATTCAGTTTCGAGGAATTGCCTTGGCAAAGAGTATTTATACTGGATGACATGTGGTAAACTAGGAGTATTATATAATCCTAATAAAAAATGTTGTCCAAATTATATTAAGTTTTGCCTTGGTAATCCTGCATCTATAGGAATAAGGGGGTGGAGTTTAATGACACGTCATTTTTTCCTTTTCACTTTTGAACAATGCCTTTTATTATAGACATTAATATAATGTTATAACAAATGGAAATTATTCTTTTTTTTTATTTTTCTTTGATTTCTACTAATAAGTCATTTTTAACCCTTTCCCATAACTTTTAAAGCATTTTTTGGTGATTTCATCAATTTTAATATCATTTTAATGCTATTTGCTACAAATAAAATTTACGAGATGCAACAAATATTCTCCACAGAATTTCTGAGAAGCCTATTAGATTTCTTTGCTCAGAAATTGTAATGTCAGACACTGCAAGTATGTAATTTAAGGTTCCTGTGACACCTGTCAGCACTATTGTTGGTTCATCCAATTTCACAATTACTAAAGACAGACTTCCTGGTAAAGAACAGTCCAAACCACGGTGTAAGATATATTTCTTACATTCTGGTACAAACCAAAAATTTTCAAGCTGAGTTCACTTGAACAAAAGAAGCCTCAATTACATGAATTAACAACAACTCGAGTTGTTCATCTCAGCTAGTTTTGATAAACTTTTTTAAGTCATTTTTTTCACTTTAAGGATATTTTTGAAACATTTTATTAATTATTTTTGGTGTTGTTTTATGTCTTAAAAATCTGCCACCAAGCAATTAAAAATCAAGATAAATTATACCAAAGGAGACCTTTATTAGAAATGAAATGTACAGAAATTATGTTAAGTACTACTAATTTCAAGTCATAAAAAATGCTGTGGGATGAAAGTGAAATTAATCTCATGGTAAAACAAGAGTTAGCAGTTGAAATAATAAATCAAACCATGGGTTTAAATTGTAATTTAAATCAATGTTTTAAAAACACTGATGTAAATTACAAAGTATTATTAAGTTTAAGTAGTTTTTTATCTCCTTTCATCACAATTTTATTAAATTAGATCTTTGTCACTTCAAATGTATGCTATTTCATGGAACAAGTTCTTTCATTGTAAAAGCTCCAATGCACATAAATAAATTAGATAATTTTTGAACATTATTTAAAATATTCTGTGTGCAACTTATTAAAGAGCAGTTTCGACAATACATCCTATATATTTTTTTACACATTGGTAATATTATATATAATATTCTATCACTTTGAAAGTTTTTCTATTTGCTTACTTGGAATCATAATTATTCTAGCAAATGTCGGCTGCAACAATTATAATTCCTTCAGTTTCATCACCCCGCTGACTTCCAATTTCTCTCCTCTTCAAAATCAGAAATAGGTAGTTGATTTGCGTAAAATTATTGAAGAGATGCTACAAAGAATATGACAATAATTAGACTGCAAAAGTAGCAAGACACCTAAATCATGGAGAACAAACCATTCTAAGATCAGATGTTTTTTTGATCTGCTGATTTGAAAATGCAGTATAATCTTGTAAACAATTCATAAAACTGAACTTCAAATGAAAATTGTCAATCAGGGAGTTCTACTACATTTTGCTTTTCAGTTTCAGTTTAAAAATATATTATCTTTGTCTAAATGGAATGAATTCATCTTCAACAATACACATTATAGATTACCAGTCACAGTATTTTATAAGAACTTATCTTTTACCACTTACAAATTTTGAAATCAGTTCTACAAAGAATGTATCTGGTAATTATAGAAATGTTCATAAAAGTTTTGTTTTTATCCGATGCCAATATACTTCTTAAATTTAGTGATACATTTTTTTGTTTAATTATAATTACAAATTTTAAAAAAGCCTTATTACTAATTCTTGTAATTGGTTATTCTTTTGAATAGGTATTCAATGTTTTACTACCAAGGAAGCATGTCGAATTGAAATTAACAAAAGATTTTTATTAATTTAAAGAAAAATGTCCACTTTTTGTTTTGTGTTTCTACCCATTCTTCATTTAGAAGCAGTTCTTTAATGTTACTTACTAGTTTATCTTCTGCACTAGTGTTTATTCTTAATTTGAATTTTTCATGGATTAGTTCATTGTGTGCATGATCTAATATCTGCTCTCCAACCTGAAATTTAAAAATATTCATTTATTGCAGTTCTTTTTGACATTGAGGTTAGTTGTGATTAAACATCTAGAGTCAGGAAGTGCAAACAGTCTAGTGACTTCTAGGATCTAAATGTATGTCACACTATTTAAAACCAGTCATTAGAATCTAATTGATGTATTTTTCTACTGTATTTTTTGAAGTCTTTGCAGGAATTCTGATTTAATTATGAAGTTTCTCACACCAACAATTTGAAGGTATATAAATTCCTAATGTATTAATGGTTTCAATTATGGTGTATTACTCAACCCATCAATTATGAACAACTTCACTACCGAATATTAATCTGCTCATTTAGTTTCAACTTTGTCCCATCTTTTGAAATATTATTCATCTGCTTTTGTGCATTGTACTATGAAATTTTGATATTAATTTAAAGTTATAAAATATGCTAACTAATTGTACAATAAAATTAAAACAGGGTTCAGAGGAAATACATGTGAGGCAGCTCACATATACGAAACATTGCAGCTGATGCATTTTCTCCTGCATGACCCAGTGACTGTATGCTGCCCTGAGACATTTGTGCTCGCAATGCTGCACAGGGAGCACTTAGAGCACACATGCCCTAAATTTCCCTTTGATTTATTTTACTCCCAACACTCGTAGCTCAGAGTTATAACTATATTTTGTTTGGTTCAAAGATGAGCAGCCAGAAAGATACTGAAAATAAAACTTGTCTTATAAGTGGAAGTTTTTCTGCAAATCAGCTTCTATCAACCTCTCATGATTGAACATTACAGTTGTTGATGAATCATTATACATATATACCTAACTATACTTTAATAATAAGATTACTGTCATATTTCAGTAAAAGAAGGAAAATATAGAATGAACTTTAAATGTTTTCCCCATGTTTTGTGTATGTTCTGGGTTCTCTCCAGAAAGATTACAGAATAATTCATTAGAATGTACTTAAGTGCCACAACATCTCTTTACACAGGACTAAATAATGTTTATACTTTGATTACTCATTAAATTCTCTAAGAAATATTAATATTTCAAACTAATTTACAATACAGAAACCAGTGGTGCAGCAGAATGACAGAGACTTTCTTGTATTAATTTCCTATTTTCTGTGGACCAGTTTTCAAGAAAATGGCAAGTAAGCGTTACTATAAATGCAAAACATGATGCTCTTTTTTATAGAAAATTTTTGAGTTTTCAAAAAATATTTATTTGAAGCACTATAACTCACAAATCCAGAAGTGTTTACAAACCACTGGAAATTTGCACATTAACGGCATGAGAGAAATTTCAAAAAAATTACATTTGTGTAATTAAAAAAAAAAAAAACAGAAGAATACCCCCAGTACAAAGTTTTGTCATATTAAACAGGGCAATTGGCACTATCCCTTGGAAAAGTTTGAAGAAAAAATTTGGAGCCATTTTTGTGAACATTGCATTTTAGTATTTCTGAAAATGTGTACTTTTAAGCTAATTTTCATAGAAAACTGATGAGTTTTCTAGAAACTTTATATGACATTATTTAAAACACACGTACTTATAAATATAATGTTAACAAATCACCATTAATATAAATGCTACTGATATGAGAGACAAGTAAAAAAACTTACATTTTTGTAATTTTTGAAAAAACAAAATAGAGCAATATGGCTTTTATGTCATCTTATAGAGTACATTTTGCACTATTCCTACCGAAAGTTTAAAAAAAAGAACTTGTATATACAATTGTATTGTATTGTATACTTGTAAATGCAATATTGTGCGAAAGCTACAATTAAAAAAAAAAAAATGTACTTGGCCTTAATGAAAGAAATAACGACAAAT
The DNA here is from genome assembly GCA_017312745.1 of Gryllus bimaculatus. Taxonomy (NCBI): domain Eukaryota; kingdom Metazoa; phylum Arthropoda; class Insecta; order Orthoptera; family Gryllidae; genus Gryllus; species Gryllus bimaculatus. The sequence goes on along the minus strand of BOPP01000052.1, from coordinate 5,562,786 downwards.
TTCATCCAAGGAAAAATCTTGTTTCTTTAATGATGTAGTTCTAGGAAGATGCCAAAAAAATTCATATTTTTTGACATACAATGTTCAAAAATTAAGAGTGAATTGAGTTTATATGCATGAATTAAGTTTACATGACAGGCTACATGCAAAACCCCCAAAAATTACCGAATGTTTTTCTAAATCGGAGCTTTGACTCGAGCCAAATCGACAAGGGATTCTTCAACTTAGAAAAAATCCTACGCATCGTTTAGGTGCTTGTGTTGTTTACATATACCAGACAGACAGACAGACATTCGTTTTGAAAAAAAATAATCACTTTTTCGTTATCAGGTTCTGATATCAGGCAAAACATGTATTTCTGTTGAAATCAATTTTCCACAGTATTACGTAACTTTTTCTCTGTATTTATGTACTTATACCAGAAAGTAAAAATAAATAATAATAACACAGGCAGACAAGATATTTGATGAAGAGCACAAGCAAGGCAGATTTAAAAGAATTGAAATAAAACATAAACACCACATTTAATACAAAGTTTTATTTACAGAAATATTTACATTCATCTAAGAATTAAATAGCAGAAATTATAGAAATCCTCTTACACTTCCTCTAAGAATTAAATAGAAGAAATAACTTTTAAAGAAGCTGAGCAAAATATTTTTCTATTATCAATTTAAGAACACGTCAACAAAATTTTGTGAAATTACCAGTATGACCACAAAGATAAGAATCAGAACAAACATGCAAGGTACTAAATTAGACTATTTCACTTGTGCGCTTTTGACTAAACTTCAAGAATATGTATAGAATGAGCCAATCCGTATTGTAATCCTTCCTGAAGTAAAGGTTAAATTAGCCTTTGAGCACTCAAACTGGCAATTGGCTGCAAATTTGAAAAATCTGCTCTTTTTCTGCATTGGAATCAACAGCTTGAGTAAGCAATCATGATTCTCTAGTTTTAGATTGATTGATTAGTGTTTTCAGTCATGTCAACAGCTAAGATCGTTAGTCCTGTAAGTTCAGTGCATGTTTGCATCATGGGAGGTTGCACTGATCTTCCTGTTGGATGGTGAAAACAGGCACCGCCCTACATGTTCACTTGTGGTTTTTTTCCCAACAAGGTATCTCCCATCAGAAGGGTACTGCCCCAGTCGGGACAAACTCTAAGGTCTGACATGCATGGTTGTGTAGTGTAGGAGAGAGTAGGTGTGTGTTAGTAAGGGGTGAGGAGAGGACAAGGTAGGGGAAGGAAAGATCACGCACGGTCTATGACCTATTTGTTAGGGTACTGCTCTGGTATTCACCTGCTGTTGATCAGAAAAAACACTGAAAATTACCAATCAGAGCTGCCAGATGCTAAAATTCTCCTTCAGATAGCAGTTGAATTCAACTTAGCTATGAAGATAGTGTCAAAAATCCTGCCTATAGTACATTTTAGTGCAAGACTCTCAAAAAGATATAGGTCCATGAAGAAGGGTCATCAATGCATCGGGATCAACAAATACAAACATTGTGATTACTGTTACTTATAAGAGTTGTTTGTTCCCAAATTATTTCTAATGTTTAACTATGTAAACAACTGTTTCAAACATTATTGAGATTAGTTACTAAAAGACGTTTTTTAATTTAGTGGAGTTTTCTGCTATACGAAGATTTTTTATTACAATTGGAAAAATGTTTAAGCAAGTTGTATCAATTTTGTAATATGGAAAGTTCTTCTTCAAAATTTGAAAACAATATTTTGAAAAAAATCTGTTTAAAAAATTGCGCAATAAATATGAAAAATCCATCTGCCACCCCACAAGTGTTTGTGTAGCACCAAAGGGCATGAGTGTTCAAAGGAGAGCTTATAGCTAAATTACTTATTACTCTCTGAGTTCTGTGTAATGTTTCATCACATCAAATTCTTCAATGAAATCACCATCTTCAGTGTCAATATACTCTTCATCTTTGGATTTTTCAAACACTTCCATCTTTGCCATCATTTGTTTATGAAGAGCTTGTTTGGCTTGCTTCTTTTCAATCCTTCGTTTTGCAATATATTTGGTCACATCAGAAGGATGAACATCATTATTACTCCCTAAGACGTCTGTCACATTATGTTCCAGGTGAGTCGTGGAATCACTACTTAAAGAACTTTGTCTGTGTTTTGCTTCAGACTTTTTAACAGCTTTTTCAATCTGCAAAAAAAAATAAAATCAAAAGAGTAGTAAAAATGTATACAAAAGTTCTCAAGCCCATTTCACTCCTAAGGCATTTAAAAGTAATCACTTTAAGTTCTGATGTTTTTGGTAAAACCAAAAGCATGGACTTTTACAATGACGAGGGAGGATCTCTCTTGTTACTTTCTCGTATACATATATGTACGGAGTAATATACATAGTAAGAAATGCTGTGGAATAGAGGAAGTTATGAAATTTTGTGAGAAACTGTAAAGAATTTCTTGTATCAAATGTGACAGACTGGTTACATGTTGCATGAAACGAATAGGTAAATATCTTTTTAGCAAATTGATTTGCCAAGCAATTTTTAAAAATTTCTCTAAGTGATGTCTTTCCTGATTTGTTGATGACTAAAGAATGGTATGGCTATCTATATCGTTAAATTCAATTTAAATATAAAAACCTCAAATACCTTGGTCATTATGGCAGCATGATCCAAACCAAGAACGTTATGAATCATAGGAGGCAATGGATATTCATCAATAAGGCCTTCAAGTTGATCAATTTTAGCCTACAAAATAAGTTCATGTTGAAAATTCTAAACATAAAAGATATTAAACAATATTAACATTAACACAACTTAACATTAATTACCAATTCTTCTGATCCTTGAGGATCTTCCAATTTCGTATTTACTACAAAATTTTCTAAATCATCTTTAATTTCGGTATTCTCAAGACAATTTAGTGTCTCTTCTATAATGATTTGCCATTTATCTGAAATAAAAAAGTTCAATTGTATAAAACTATGCAAAGATACACTAGAAATAGACGTTTTGACTTTACACACATGAACAATCAAGATAAATATTTGATTGGAAAACAATCAAATCATACTATTAAATAATTAATTTCACACATAAAAAGGTAAACTCATTTAAGGCAAAAATAACAAGGTTCTGTCAAACGTTTTGAGTGGTTCATAATTATGAAAGTAGAAGAACTTAATTCAATGCCACCCTATTTTTCATGTATTTACCCTTTAATCATGACGAAAGAGAACATAAACATACCCTGGGTTTCAGTCATTTTGTAATAAAGTATAATACTTTCTCATCTAATTATGGTTATAGTATTTTAGTATGATCCCGTCTAGAAGATTGGGGTTTTGATAGAGTAATATTCATTCTTAATGTTGCATGCACTGCAAAACTTTATCTCATGATATTAACTTGGACAAATTTGTTATCATGACAAGTTAAAAGGTTTAACTTCACTGTCGATTTCTGAAAAATGGCATCTTATAACATATTTACTCCACTACATCTAAAAGCTCTCAAGAAATAATTTTTGATTTTTTAGAGGATGTAAATGTAGTATTAATGAATATATGCAGGCAAAATGAGTAAAACATAATTCTTATTTTCAAATTTCTTCAGAAACATTAAAAAGAAATAATGTAAAAATTTTGTCTTTCACTTAATTTTCAGAGAAAAAAACTGTCCAAAATATATAAATCAGGTAGCAATGAATTAAAACAATTTCACCACACTGCTCTTATTACAGCACAGGGCAATTTTGTGTGGCAGCACACAGCAGTGATGACTATTGTAATTTCTACAAGTGAATAATAGTCATTAAGAGCAACTATACTTTCTCTACAACTGTAAAATATTCAAAAGGAGTTTCATGACTGATTTTTACTAACTTTTTCTAACTACAAAAATCAAAATTTTTATACAAAATAAGTTGCTATTGTTTCGTTTTTTGAGTGAGCCCTCTTTCTCAAATCTTTGTCAAACAAATAATTTTATTTATTTCTTTTAATTTATTTAAATAGTTCCAAATAAAACAATTTTTTTATCATAAACCGTGGTATTTATTATAATAAATGTTACATTCTACTGAAGATTCTGGTCTAATAATAAAAGAAGCATTATATAAGTGATTCAATGCAATACAACGATCAATAACAAATAATCACTGAACTATTATTTCTCAATTCCACTTTGCAATGGTAACTATTAGTTCATTCGATGATGTTAAAACGAAAACAAACAAATCTATACAATTAAATAAAAAATATTAGTTTTCAAGAGTCCTACATCACACCACCTTCACAAAAACTCAACATTTCATTCAACACCAGATCGTGTGAGCTAAAACTATCATACTGTTATCGCGCAAATGGTAACATATATTTTTGTAGATATGTGTGTGTGTGTATAATTACAAAATGGCCTTGGTTACAATCCATAATTCATTTTAAATTTAACAGTACCTTTGATGAAACAAATCCTAGGAACCTTTCCCAATATGTGCAACTGACTCAGATGATGGCGTAAATCAAATCCAGCCTTTTCCAAATGTTTGTCTACGTCAACATTTTGTCCTGCCCCTTTAGCAGTCCAATATACATTTACTGCACTGTAATCAGCGGCCACCTTTACCTATCACAAATATATTGAGTGTGAACACAAGTGAAGAAAAATATGCAAATATATTAACAAATTTGACCGTTTATAATTGAAATTCAAAACAAACTTTTGTAATTGACACCCCATGCCCTATCAGATAAGGTGCCACTTCCCCGGTTGCCAGCAAGTCTGTGATAGATCTCATGAAGAGCTTGTTGAGAACATCAACGCGCCTTTTGGTGGTACCACCTTCCTGGAATTTTTTATTTGCAGGTAATAAAGGTATGTTTGACATGATTTCTGCGCTATACCAACTTTTTCTGCAAAATATGAAAATGCATTTTCGTAATACAACATTCTAATAATGGTAATAATACTATAAAATAAGTGCACACTTTTTACGATATGAAGCAGTCATCAACTTAGCCATCGTTTTAGCCTGTTTATTCACAGATTTACACATTACTGGACATGAATGCACATGACGTCTTATAACACGGAAGGTACGATGAATCTGAAAGTTTGTCACGGACATTTCAATCGAATTTTTATATATTATGAATCTCACAGTGTATAATTATAACATAGCCATTCTTCTCGGGGCTGGCTAACTATGTCTTAAGTCTCGTACGTCTTAATTTTCGCGACTAGCGTTAGTGCTGCGCTCGAACGGGTGGCTGTGATAAAATGAGCGGTAGTAGGGACCAGGGGGGGACCATGTTTGGCGTGGGTTTGACGTAAGATATCTTCACCAATTAGATGCGCAGTATCATAGCCGACTATAACTGAATAATTTGCTATGGCAGTATTTTTTAATGTACTGTTCTTCTAGGGTAATTTACAATTCATTTTTGGATTCTGTAGGATACCCTGACATGGAGATGATTCAGAATGACAAACAACTCAATAAAATAAAATTACAGATTAATTAAAATTAAATCAGAAAAACAATGGTACATTATCTTTAAGGGAATAAATATAAATTCTCTAAGTCATAAAATTTGACAAATACGAATTTTAGAAAAAAAGATCAAGATATCACACATTCACAACATTCATATTGTTACTTCCATCAAATCAACACTAAATCAAAATATCTAATAAGAAAATACTTGATATCTCAAAGTGCCTTCAGAAAGAAATATTTCTTTCATCTATCAAAGTGATTCTACCATCTATTAAAGTGATCAGAAATCCATTTGGTGTTACAAACTACTAAAATGAATGAAAACGTGCTTCGATATATCAAAAATGTCTGTTACTGACAGTCATGTTATATTTAACCATATTGAGCTTTCACACACTGCAAATATATTTCTCATTGAAATAAAATAATTCGATGAACATCACAAATAATTTATTAACTATTATCCACTACTAAGAGTTTGCTGGCAATAACAATTCAACCAAGCAACAAAAAAGTTCCTTACACCACTGCTTAGCAATAGCACTTGAAATTACATATTAAGTCATTCTATCATTGAAATGTTTATATTTTACTGGAAAATAAATGTACTTTAACCAATTCTTTACTCCCAACCAATTTTTTGTGTATTAAATTAAAAATGTTAAATCTATATTAATAAAAATGAATTCAACAAATAATCGGCATCGATTCCGCGAAAAGGAATGTGTGAGTGGATACGAAATGTTTACAGGCTCTTCTTCAGGATTTGACGTATTGTCCTTGCAAAGTTTGATAAAGATTAATGCAACACAAATGAAGAATATAAATAATTAAAATAATATACTGGTAGATGCACCACAATCATTTTTCGACTGTCTCTATGAGACAGGTTCCTAATATCTTCCGCCAGAGGCCAGCAACGGTGCGGTAGAACCAGGGTAGATTCATGTGCTCGATTTCCATAAAAGATGTCACATTACGTGTTTTTTCACGAAAGAATTTTTGTGTTGTTAATTTTGTTGTAACTACTAAATGACGCTGCAGCACATGATTGCGATTCATTTTAATTCAATTTCCATTCGATCAGCTCCATCTGGGCTTCATTGTTGTTGAACTTTGCCGTGTGACCTACGGCTTCAAATGAAAGTACCTACTTCGTTTTATGAATAAATAGTCTAGTTCTTTGTTTTATTATGACTTTTTCAATTGTTTTAAAACAAACTTTTCTTATTAATTTATTATTCCATAATTTTCATGTATGTTTAAATTATTTTTGCACTAATTGGAAAATAATTTCCAAATTCACTGTTTATGGAATTGATTTTAGTGCTCAAGAAGTCAATAATGATATTCAAGCAAATGTTAAAAACATGTAAACTGTGGTAGTGAAAACTATTGAGTACTTCTCATTTCATTATGATTCATCATTCCATTACCCAACAACTCTTAGAAAGAATGCCGAGATTTCATTTGTTTCCAGACAATAAGTGAAGCAGCAGAACTTGTGCGTATCATTAGGCATACATACAATTTATACAGGATATTAATAAATTATAGTTTAATGGCAGCAACAATGTAATGATTGAAGAACAATAATATTGTTAATACCGACTGTGATGAACTCTAATAATTTTGCATTCAACTAAAGATGAAAAACAAAATCCATTTTATGCACAATGTTTTACAGTGTAGCTACCACTAGAATGCAAACTCATTTCCAATGCTTGTGTTATCACTTCTATATCTTATCAACAGACAAAAATGAAAGTAATGCACCAGACAAATTTTGAAACAATCATAAATTGTTTCAAAAGGGAAAAATTTGCCAACCTTCTCAGCAAATACATTGAAAACAACCCTGGGGCATGTAAAATGTATTTCCCAATGCAATACTTTTTCTCTTAAAACATATACATCAGATCAAGCAACAGAAAATGTGAAGTAGAACCAAGTGTACTTGTATTTCTGTTGTAACTGCAACATTGGCTTGTATTTTTATAAAGTGATGCCTCTGTCTGATGTCTGTCACCATGACGTCCCTCAGCAAATACATAAATAAAGCAAAATTAGTTAAAAAGAAGTAGATTTCAAAATTAAATATTCTTAAAGCAAAACTATTAAATTATAACTCTTCTAAGCAATGGACTGAAACCTACTTCTTTAAAAAAAAAGATGAAATCCTCTCAAAGAACTCATGAAGCTCATGCTTTTTCAGCAACAGTTTTATTAAATTTTGAAACTCATTGTATTCCTTAAATGGCGCCCAACGTGGGGCGTATGTCGGAATTGCTGGAAGTCCTTGTAATTAATGTGCAAATATCAGTCAGTTAGTTAGGAAATTGCCAGCCATCGTATTAAGTTTATTAATTTTGATTCCTAAATTACTCCAATTAACTTTCTATAGAAAATAGTATAATATAAAGATGGAGACTAAGAGTAAAAATCGATTTAAAATTCTAGAATCCGATAGCCATGAGGGAATAATTTCTTAATTAATTACATATTTCTCAGTAAATTGTTAGCTGATAGTACTTAAATGGTAAGTACTATTATCTACATATCGTTATGGAATAGATCCAAGTATCCCTCTGTAATTATCACACGAGGTGCATTTTGATGTACACTTCAAATAATTATTTAAAACATTTACAGAGAGGGATTAATGCAATATCTGTGACTGAGTATCTATCTATATATTTAAAATGACAGCCTGACATGAAAATGGCATGACAGCCATTAAAATGAAAAGCACACAGACCATAGTGGAAAAAGATGGGGCTACACCGGTGCACGGATTTTTGCTCGTTTTGCGCTGTATCAGTTTGCGTCACGAACCACGTCACCAGAGCACGGGCACTTCGTTGGATACACAAAGTCTACAGTCTGACCAGGACCCCCAATGTTCAAGGGCCCCCGATAGTTGAAAAACATGTTTAATAGTAAATTTTTCAAAAAAGAAAAGAAAAAAGTAAACAAATTGATATAAGGAGTGTTGTACCGCGCATCAATGGATAACTGAAATAACATGGAATGTTGCTGGTTGATGCAAGAGTGTTACTTAGTGATGAGAAGTTTAGTTTTTTAACAAATTTGACCTTAAATTGGGAGGGGGGAGATTGGTGAAAGAATAGCGGGTCCCCAAAGCTGTGAAAACAGCCCAGCTTGAAAGTGATGTAAAGTGACAATTTTCAACGGTGACCAACCGAAAGTATCTCGATGAAGGTGTACAAGACTCAAAATTTAAAAGAAATGCATCATGTAACTGCTTCAATAACTTGTATCAAGGTGATAATTTTGGTATCTGGCTGCTTTTAAAATTTCCGCTAATATTGTGACGCAAACTGTCCACCAGAAGCTCACTGGCTGAAGTCTGATAGGATGCGCAATTGCTCACTCATCTACAACAGCTGCAATACACAGCGGTACTTTTCGACAAAACCAATTAGCAAAATGGATAGTACAAGAAATATAATGAATCTTAACGTGCCTTGTTCTACCAGTGTCCGATCCCTGCTCAGAAATCGACATAACGCCTCCTTGCCGACGTCTGGCTATCCCACGGATGTTAGTCCTAGTCCTATTGCCAGAGTCGGCAATAGCTCCATCAGAGATGGACACGAGATGATTGAAAGGAGGTGATGAGGTGCTTTTACTGCGCAAAAGTTGAAAATACGAGCTCAGAAATAGACATTTTCAAGATATGGAGAGAGCGGAACCCAAATATGAGATTTGCAGTAAATTCAAAGAAGCTTGCCAGTCAACTATGACACACTCAGCAGTGAAAAATTCACATCTTAATGTCTTGCAAACATTGAGAGAAATGCGGATAATGTTCTTCGATCGAACAATCCACATGAACATTTAAACTATACAGAATACCTGAAAACCATGGAACTCTCCAAGGTTCTTCTCTTCGCAGTGAAATATCCGCCAGTGGTTAAAATTCATCTGGCTATCAATCACACCATAAGAACATGATGCGGGCACGACCCCCCATCTCGATCAGGTTTTTGTCCAGTTTCCCGGATACATTAAGCATATGCTGAGATGGTCCCTTGTTTTGCTTCTGGACGTAAAAGTAGCTTCACCATGCGCACATTTTGTTGAACTCTCTTGTTGCTTGTAGTGGTAGGAATAGAGGCAAGGGCGAGTTACTATTGTGTTAGAAATGCAGAAAAATCAAATCTGCAGTTCGTTTATCATTGCTAATGTTTTCTATAACTCTGTAACAAAAATCTCTAGTTTTTCAAATGCTGCTAATCTCTCGCTTTTTAAAAAAATATTTTTATTTATCCATTCATTTACTTGTCTATACTTTTACTCATCTTTTAACTATTTGTAGTTAAAATGTTGGGAAGTAATTCTGGAACTTAAAAAAACCTGCGCAGATGATCTTCTACCCCATACGTCATATACAGTTTTTTTTGACTAAATCTAAATGCAGAACCTTCTTCGACGCGAGATAGAACGAGTTCGTCTATCTCCATTCAATCTCATGCACCGTTGAGGAGAATACACGAAAATGCTAATACTGAGTGATAGAGGCAGCGAATTCTGTCTTAAATGAGGTTGTATAGACTCCGCGTAGAGATCTACATATTACTGAAATTAATCGCATCGTGTATGCACTGGATACCTGCTATCTCATATGATTTTGGGGCCAGTCAAGAATCAACGACCGGCCGCCAGAGTAAACAACTCCGTACCTCCATGGACGAAAAGAAATGTTCTCCTTCAAAAGAAAATTGTTTCTATTTCGCGCCAGTGAAGATGTGTTTGGAATATTGTCATTAGTGCTCGCTGCGAGCTTTTGCCTTCATCTGTTCATTGTGCCAAAGAGGGGGAAGCAAGGTTATCGTTCAAGAAAAGTTGCGCGAGTAATGCCAGTATGACATTTGCCTTAGATGGATGGTTGCTAAGAATGAAGCGATAATCTCCCAAATGCTGTCATCAATAATTTTAGCAATGACATGTGCATGAAGTTTGGTCTTGATAAGTGAGCATAAATCAACTTGAAAGAGGTAAAAGGACATTGAAGAACAAGTTGATATGCACACTATGATTCAAAATCTTGAGCCAGGTAAAACCTGCAAATATCTAGGCATTGAAGAATGTGAGATCATCTCAAACGAACCAATGAAAGAGAGAATTTGCAGGGAGTATTATAGAGGAGTGAGACTTGTCCAACAGTCTGCTCTGAACTCCAATAATAAATTATCTGCAATAGGTATTTTGGCGGTGCCTGTACCCTAATAGTTTTGGGCTTGTGAACGGGTCAGGGTAAGAAATTTGAATTCTAGATCAAAAAACCAGAAAACTGCTTATAAAGCATCCTGTCGCCCACTCTTGAGTTGATGTAGTAGACTTTTTGTGTCCCGTAAGGAAGGAGGAAGAGGCCTCAGACAATTTGAAGCCGCCTGGCCCAATGCAATGGATGGGGAAGTATGTAGACAGGCTTCAAGATGCCCCACTAATAAAGTAGGTTATGAAATCTGATCAAAGAATGAGACAGAGGTAAGTGTAGCAAAAAGCATTGCAAACAAGACTGTTCAAGACATGCAGAATAACAGAGACAATTTACTTTACCTTAAAAAATTGTATATTATGCAATTAATTTTCAGTGCACCAGGAAAGTCTCTGTAAGGAGTCAAATCAAGGCTTTGTATTAAATATTGCATTTATGTTGGTATCAACTAATTATCTGGGTACAAGTGAAGGGGCAAACACTTTCAACATCTTTTATGATCGTGGTGAGTATGCAATATACATTTTCTTTTGTTACATGTTACAACTAGTGTAACCAACATAATTTTTTGTACCTAGCACTATATTTTGAAAACAAGTGAGTTTTGAAATTTGTACAAATGAAATAAAGTAATACAGTAGTTGCACATGCTATGTTATTACATAACAAAGTAACTACAGTCATTATTATTATATTATTAAGTGTATTCAATTGCTGCACACTTATTGCTAGAAGGCTTGAAACCTGGAAATTAAAAGAAAATCTTCATAAAATTTAAACAAATATTTATTACATAATAATAGTAAATTACTATCAAAAATAATTGAATGTGTGAACGGAGAAAAAGAACAAGTAAAAAATTAGTTGTTTTTTTTATTATGAAATTAGTGCAGAAGGCATTCTGTTAAACTTCATGTTCAGACTAAACACAGTTCAGTACAAGGTCATTTGACTTCAAATCAGGCAGCTCCTCCTCTTGTGTGTCCTGAGCATGTACTGCTTTTACACTCAGGATTTCAGGTGTCTGGCAATTTGGCTTGAGTGCTTGCAGCGGACGGTTCACATTTGTTATTTGCCAGTGGTCCAGGGCTGATGTAAATTACTTGTTTTACTGGCTGATTTAGTGTGCATGTAATGAACCATGAGCGAGAGGCGAGGGGAAGAATAAGCAAACAGCCAGAAATTTTTGTTATTTTGCATTTAAAGAATGTGTTCAGTCAAGCTTGTAAGTAAGCATTCATGAACTTATACTCAGGTTCAATGACTAACAGGAATTCTTTTGTCAGGTCTGTCTCCAAAAGATGGAAGAGGAAAGCATAATAATAGTCCTCAAGCTGTTGTACACAAAAATGTAGTTAAAATAAAAGAGCACCCAGAATCCTTTCCTAAGAAAATTGCACTCTATTCATCAGATTCTGTGAAGTTTATGCAATGTGAATTGAATGTCAAAACACAGCCTGTTTACAAAACATGCTTGAAAAGGAAAAGGTTTAGTATATGGGCTTTACTTAAATTTTCAACCTGAAAACAAATGACCCCAAGTTATATTACTTATGTACTCTTTCAAAAATAAAATGTGGCATTTGTGTGGTACATTGTTATTTTGCAAGAAATTTGATTGGTAAATCTTGGTCGAGATGAAAATAGTACAAGTCCGGTTTTTTGTTCAAACTGTAACACGTTATTAATACATATTGTATCGCAATTATTCCTCAGAACATATTCGTCTGGCTTGACTTTTCTAAATTAAGAAAGTTGTTTCAATCTAAACAGTTTGTGTTATGTCTAATCAAAAGTAACTCCCTAGACTAGTGCTGTTTTTCCACTCTCGTATTCAATTAATAAAGAATTTAAATTGCCTAAAATGACAATTTTGGTAAATCTTTTTTAAACACGAGTCCATACAAATTTTAATGAAATGAGAATGAATGACTTCTGAAAGGAAGAATAAGTGTTTTCTCCTTCTTCCAGCTAAAATAGGGCCATTCCCCCAACCTGAAACCTTAGGGCAGCTTACGGTTATTAAAAATGAAAGGGATGCCAAAGGTATTTTATGTGGTTGCAAAATTGCCATAAAAAGACCAGAGGTCCTATGGAGAAACAGGGAGAGTACTGAAATAATGACCTCTGAAAGGGAAAATAATACAATGCCATATCAAAGATAAAAATGTAATAATTCATATTCATTTGAGTATATACAAAAATTAAGCATATTAAATAAGGCATAAAACCAGGGATAAGTCAACTTTTATTTTTCCTCCTGTTCCTGAATTATGGTAAAAGCACCTTTTCCCATTACATTTTCTATCATTTGTTCACTCAATTCCCAAAGTACTCTACTCAAGTCTGGATCTTGAGAAGGTGCACTTGGTTCACATCGGCAACAGTTATTAAAATACAATCCAGACACATTTTCCAAATCAATGGCTGTAGCACAATACACAGAAGTTGCAGCTGCTTGTTGCTGAAAACAAATTTAAAAAAATGAAATAATAAACAGATTTTGTTGCTACTCCACCATGTAATGTCACATTGTAGACAGGATTGATGAGAAAAATAGTGTGTAAATTATTATTGTTCAGAAGTCAGAAAAAATATTTATCTGCCAATGATATCAGTGAATTATTGTTTTCCTTCTAAGCATGAAATAAAAAACAACTAATTTCTGATCTCAGCTACCTTTTCAAAACAACAAAAAAAGATCAAAGAGTCAATGAAATAGTCTTATTATAACTTGCTGATGGTTGTAGACAAATCAGATAACTTATTAGGAAAATGTATATTATAAATCAATGTCAAATTGAAAATATTGTAGACCAATCAAGAATATACCGAAAATAATAATGTAGATTTATATTTGTGTAGCATTAGCTACAGAATGAAATTGTATAATATTGTAACTCAATAAAATATGTATTTCTTTTACAATGGACTATAATTCTTGTGGACTAAAAATTTATATCATCTCAGTTGTTTGTCTTATTTTTATTGAAACTGCTGTGAAATCCATATTCTACCCTGCTGAATTAAACTGTAATTGTGAGTTGATTATTAAAAAGAATTGATTTTATTTTGCCTTTCTTAGCAGTCTTAAGTATCTTTTCCGCTCTATATTTTAGAGATTTGTAGTGCCTACAGTTCCCGTCTCTAGAAGTACATGCCGGATAGCCACAGTTGCTGAGTCTGAAGAGACATAGCTGCCTCGTGCCTGAAGGGTCACAGATTCGAATCTCGCCTGGGCAGGGTGGTTTGTGTGTGTATACTGTAACCCCCAATGTTACTTCCTGTGGTCACTATATGACCTTAGTAGTTGAAGAGCGACCTTAAATTAGTGAAATTTAAAAAAGAGTGTTTTAACTTTGTAAAAACCATTCATATGCTATTAATTTTTTAGTGTGAAAATGTATATGCAATCTACTTAGAATGTTGGGAATCTCTGATAATTATTTCATAAGTAGCATCACTTCATGATTATTTTTGCATTTCATGTTTGATTATATTACACTTTATAACTTATCCATGAATAATTAATTTTTATCATTTCTATTAGGTATGACAATCATTCCTGGTAATCACAGAATCAATCAAAAAATATTATAAGATAATTTGCTAGTGAATTAATCTGTAATTCAAAATAACAGTGATGGTCGGAATTCACTGCATGTCTGATAATGTCGGAGAAAAAGATGCACCTGCTCTGTGGTGAAAACTAAAAAGCTTTTTTCACATGCACTAGAATGAATAAAAACGTAACAAATATGTATATGCTACACTCATTTCATTTTGTAGAAAAAAGTAATTAAACTAAACAGAATTCTTTTCCTCAAATGGCCTTTCCAGCATTTGTCAGAACTACCAGATGACCAAATGGGACTTGCAGCATACATGTTTATTATGAACAACCAACATTGCATCTTCTTGACAGTAAATCAGGAAGATAAAAAGGTAAATAATCTTACCAGAGATTTTGTGAAGGGTCGTACGAAAGCAAATAGCAGTCTATAAAACCACCAGTAACGGCTTAGGTCAGTACTGACCATATTTCCAGGATGAAGAGAATTAACACATATCTCTTTGCTTTCCCATCTCCTAGCTAGTTCTGTGGCAAATAGTATATTACACAATTTGGAATTGTTGTAGGCCATCATGCTCCAATACTGATTGGCAGAGTTTGGAGAGAGAGTACTTTGACTTATTGAACTGCTGGTAATGTTTGAAAACCTTTAAAGACAAGACATTCATATTGTAAACACATTAATTAACATTAAATTTATCATCACTCTCTAATTCTTCATACCTGTGACTTTCAGAAGAAACAACTACAACACGTGATCCAGCAGATAATGTGGGTTCCAGCAGAAGTGTCAGGTAAAAGTGACTCAAATGATTTACTTGGAATGTTGTTTCATAACCATCCGGAGTAAGGGTAAAAGGCAAACCAAATATGCCAGCATTAAGAACTAGCATATCTAATTTCCTAAACCAAAGATGTGGTAGCAACATGTTAAAGCAGCAACAGCACAGAATTGAACAAATCAATACAAGAAAGTATTTACTTGTCTCCAGTAAATTACACAATCAAAACAACTTAAAACCTTTTTTTTTTATAAATGAAGTTTCCGAACATGCAGAAGTAAATCAGAAAGATGTTCCTAACAGAAGAAAATTTGTCCATGTTCAGAAGCCCTTGTTTAACAGCTACTTTAAATTAAACCCATGAAAAGTTAATGAAGTTAATTGGAACCAAAATAAAATAATCACAAAAGTAATGAAAGAAATAAAAATAAAATAGTTTTAAAAAATTCAACAAAAGTATTAATTTTATTAGTTATGTGTTACAGAGAATAAAACCGTAAATACTATTTAAACGGTAGATACCTGTGCTGAATTTTGAAAGTAGTAGCAAAGGTCTTTACACTGAGTAACGAATTCAAGTTCAGCTCCAAAACACTGCATTTAGCATGTGGTCGATCCACTTTGATCTTTTCTATTGCATCTTGGGCCTTGTCAACATCTCGGCAGGCAAAAATAACGGTGCATCCATGGAAAGCCAGAGAGCGTGCCGTTTCATATCCTGCAAAGAATTTTGATTTTTTTTTTCATCATAAAAGATAAAAATATTATTGCTCTGCAAAACTGAAGGTATGGGCACACTTCTAACAGTCTGAGGAGCCTTGACACATCCAGCTCTTCTCTGCACACTCCTCCTCCTACAAGAAATGTTCTGAGTTATTTGAAATGTCTGAAATTAAATTCATCCATTCTCAAGGGTTATTAATTACACAATGTAAATTCTTGCTTTTCAAAATGAATTTATTTAATACATGTGAAGTGATCAGATACAGAATGCAATAATCCTCAAAATTTGTAGTTGTTCTGATATTATAATTTTCTCTTCTTGTCATTTGTTGTACATGTATTGTGATATTAAAATTGCTCAATTTTTGGGTCATAGGAATCCCTTGTTTCTGTCATTTATGTATCACACACATAAACCCCTTAAACCAAAACATTCATTTGTTTATACTTTGAAAGCATTTCCATGCAAGTAATCATGTTTTATTGTCAAATCTTTCAAATACCCGAATCATGTAGGATTCACTCGGGGAATATTACAGATTGTAATTAAAATCTCCACAGAATTTTCATTAGTGTCAAATTTTTTTATTGATTTATTGAAGTTAATATGGTGCATACAGTAAATTAGAAAAGGTCAAGTTATATTGCAACTATTCATTAATTTAATAGCAAACTCTAACAAAGTTAGAAAACTCAACACCAAAAAACTGTGAAAATCAACACATCACAATGACAGGACAACCCCCCAAAAAGGAATATAAGCACTAAAGAAAGTTCATGGCATGCAAATTGCCCCTCACCATGATTGAACAGAAAACAAGTCTATGGCATGCAATCTCTCGTAATGTTTCTCCCTGGATGCATGTGCCCATAATTTATGTTCATTTCAATTTACTGATTAATATCATAATCAGAAAACTATAATAAAACCTGAAGTCATCAAGTAGAGCAAGCTCTATGGGTTTATGTCTTTATTATTAATTTCTCAGGAATCACAAACAATACATACCAATACCGGTGTTGGCACCAGTAACAATAGCAACCTTTCCTGTGAGATCTCTCCCATGAAGAATTTGTAAAGCAGTTGTTGAACCATCAAAACGCTGGCGAAAATCATGAGGATGCTCCTTTTCTTCAGTAGCAAATGCTAATCGTGGGTCAGTGTATGTTGTTCGACGATTTATATGATCAACATAAAATATTTTTCCATCTTCAGAAATACTCTTCTCCCATCCAAATGGCAGTTCTATACAAATGTATTACAAGGTCATTACCAGGTTAGAGAACTCTACGCCAAATACAACATACACATAATAAAATAAGTCACATTTTTTATACATTAATGAAAAAAATAATGGTGTGTGGTGAATTGAAGTTATGACTATTTCCCTCACCTCCAGAGACCATTTTCTTTTTTCCTGTTCTAGGATGAGTCCACTGCGTACCATGAGTTGAATGACTGAAAAAAAAAAAAAACACGAAAAAACAGCTATCTCGCACATCATTTCCTTTAATGGAAGATGACAGATCAGATAACACAAATACACAGATTATTTTGCAAACTTTCAATCATACTTCACATAATAAACGCTGCCATCACTGGTAGTTCTCTCCTCCCAAGCAGGTGGCAACTCGTCCTCACTATCTGAATCTGGTAAAATTGCTGCCATAACTCGTTTACCTTGAAATCGTGTAAATTATTAAACGAGCCATTCGTATTCGTATAAAACTGCCCACTACCCGTCAGTGCTGCTAGCTCATGTCAAACGTAAGTTTAGACAGTGACCGTAAGATTGCACCAGTGTAGATTTTTGTTCGACAGTGCTGCATGTACCTCGTTCTTACACTAACAGAATACGCTAGCAGTCATGATTACACGATCACATTTGAAGAGTTCATGGTATTTTAATAATAGATGCCGCGTGCCAAAACCCCTCACAGAAACATGTGACAATTTTATACCATTTTTATAAGACACCATCTGAACAAAACCCAATACCTGTGCTGGATAGGGATGCCCAGTGAAGGTTCCAAGAATACAGAGTAGGGAGAAAGTAGGCGAACATGCAACACGCAAAAAATTTATGCTGCAACACACATCGAGCAAATCATGGAAACTGAGGTTGCTATTTAGACCTTCAAAATCGGAGTTTTGTGTTTATGTAATTATGTTCCGTAAGCCACAATCTACACGATACCTTTTTGGACATTTTGTAAAATTTTGGAAAGATACAACTACTTTGTAGAATGTGTTGTCAAAAACATGGGCGTCACCAGCGGGGGACGAGGGCTATATACTCTCTGACGAGGGGACCGTACCTCCAACATTTTCAGGATATGGGGTTTATTGGATGGGATTCACTGGTAATTTTAATCTTATATAAAGGAACCAATACACAAACTAAAACTGATTAAGTATACACTAAGCATTATCTAGTCACCATCAATCTCACGAAACATTACTAAACAAGTAAACACCTGATGTTGAGGACAAAAGTGCCGAAACATAATGTTCTGAGTAAGAATTACGCAATATTTGTGTAAGCCTCGATATCATATATACTGACAAAAAGTCTCCATTCCTACAAAAAAAGTCTCTGTAATATTTTTGAAAACTTACGAAAGTTAGCAATGTGGTTACGTACATACATTACAATCCACTTAAGCTGCAACTGAACACGGTTTCACCTAGCATTCAGTGTTGAAATAAAATACATATTAATAACGAAAGTAAAATGCGCAAAACTGGTAAACCATTGACTGACAAAGCCAGTGGTTCCGAACTTAATCTGATAATTCAAGAATGCATTTTGACCATTATTTTAATGTCATCTCTGCGAATCAATTGACAATACAGTTCCTTTTTTTTCTAAGTTTTTACTAAGTTACAGTGTTTTATTAATACAGTTTCTGGTTATATTTATATTTTAATAAATTTCATTTAAAAAAATAATTTACTTTCTTGGTTAAAGAATTAACAGCGTCGGAATGTTATGTATGACGGCTTATTTGAATTTGAAATTATTTGAATTCAGTTTTCTACCTCTTGGTCAATTTTTACTATATATTTTAAGTTTTGTGCACATTAGAAGTAAGTGGTCAAAAGTTAAGTGAACTTATTCCAAATGATACGATTGAGATTTGACGAATGAGTGGGGATCTGACCCTAATTCTGAAAGAGGAATCTGTGAAATGAGCTTCACTACGTTCTTCAACAACATAACATCCAATATAACTGGAATTATATTAGTGTTGAAAGGTTAGTAGGTTGGTTCTCAATATGCTAATACATTTAAATTATTTGAAACAACAAAAGAAATGAGTCTTGTGATGATTGGAGAGGCGACGTTGCAGCCCCTGGCTTGGATTTTACCTTCTTAAGATTTAATCCATCAAATCAGTACGAGGCGATTTCGTAACATTAACACTGATTTGATGAGCTAAACATCAAACCAGTTGCCTTCTGTTAATAACGGGGGAGTCGTGGAAAAGGAAAAACGCGAGGTAAATGTTAGAAAATTGGTAATTCTAATATTTTAAGATCGATTTGTTATGATTTTTCTTTTAATTTTGGAAAACTGTGGTAATTTGCAGAATAGTTTTGGTCGTAAGTAACTCAATGGGAGGTGACCCAGCCGGTTTCGTTGAAAGCGATCAATTATGATTACCATTACAACTAACCATAGAGACAACGAACACATCTGAGCAAAATATTGCAGTTTTCCTTAGGATGTCAGATTCCTTGACAGATATTTACAAAGAATCGGGAATTTAATTTTAGCCCTTGGTTGAAAATTAATAATACAATGTAAAAAGCGATTCATTACTAATATACTTTATGCTTCACGATGGTCATTAAGTTCAATAGAGCAAATATCAACAGGATGTTTAGTTTTATTAAAAAGTCTGTATACATCTGAAACAGGATAGCATATTTAGGTAAATTTTTTAAAGATGAATTATAAATTAAACGAAACTAAAATTCGTTTTTGTCAAGAAATTCGTTTTGTTTGTTAAATGTGCGAATTTTAATGGAGAACCGTATGAGTGAAATTGTTCATTTTTTCATCAGAAGTCTTTCTGTAACTTCTTAAGTCATCTATAGTTATGAGATTAATTTTTATTTATTTATTTAATGTCATTTTAACGTAATTTTTGTCGTTTGGGGTTGTGAAGTCTGCTTTCGTGCAAGACAATCTCACGAATTTAACGAATTAATTGAAAGATCTCACACACGATCAAAAATTTCGGAATTTTCACTTCAAGATCAATTGGTTGTTTTTGAATTTAATCACATTAATAATTTAATAATAGTGCATTCATCACGCACATAACGCATGATGTTTTGTTATTGGCACATTATATATTGAAGGATCTAAGTCATTACAAGAACGTTTTCTTTTATGTTTACTGACTCTGTTGATGTACTCTCCTGTGACGGATGAAGTTGATGTTGTTCCACTGAGACAAATGTCGCTTTGGTGAGGGATTGATAGTAGGTTAACCTTGCAAAGATGCTGATGTCTCTTGAAGCACTGTCTTCTAATGTTGCGGTGAACTCAGAAGCGTCAGTAGTAGGACATAACGTCAAATTTGGTGGTGAAGAAATCGGTACTCCGTATGAGCTCATTACGTCGGGAGGCTTGTTCAGCTCATTGTTTAACACGCTCATAGATTTCATTATCACCCCCCCCCCAAAGGGGGGCCGTCGGGAAACATTTATAATAAAGAAAGTATCAGTACTGTAATTATTAGTATACACTAAAATTTAATCGAAAAACGTTTTCACTACACCATGAACAATTTAAAACGGACAATTCAACAATGTTTAAGCATATTTCGTCGAATAAGTATTTGCACATGTATCCACAGAGCGGCGATCGTAACAAAACAGCTGTTATCGTTCCGAAAGCTTTATCGCTAATGCGCTAGGTCGCCACCAGGGGAACTCTTGAGTGACGTCTGCTTACAGTCGTGTCACAAGCATAACTCGAATTGCATTTTCCAATGAACTGTATACAAACTTAGTATAGTGATTACTAGCATTTTCAGTTGATTGTTAAAGAAAAAAAAAATAATTACGGAGATCGCTTTAAGATTTATTAATGTGATGGTAAAACAATGTACTTTTATCAAAAAATTAAATTTTCACATTGTATACCATTCTTACTCTTTTCTTTGTCGCAAATTACACACGCAGTCAAGAGAAAGTATTGTAAAGATGTATCGAAAATCTCGTTTTATGGGTCCCTGATATTGAAAAAATAGGTAATTATTCTTGCTTCTATATGTAGCGTAACTCTAGTACATAGGTTGTGTAGTTTGAATGTTTTGTGTGTTCCCGACACCGAAAATTTTGTAAACGACAAAACGTCTTTCTGTCCGCCACACTATCTGTGAACAACGCTGGCGGCTAATCCGTTGATAGGATTTTCATCAAAATTGATATTCCCCGATCGGTCAGGCTGATGTCGCGGCCCCTTGAATTTGAGACGCATATTTTCAATTTCGGGGTAGAAAATAGAAACAAAAGGCCCTTTCCTAAAGGAGCCCTGTGATTCCATTTTCTCAGCGTATCAATACCTATGTATTAAAAAGTGTGGGATGTAGACTGCATCCTTATCTTACCCTTGATTTATTTATATTTCCAATGATAGTCTGTCCTTGACATCTATCATAATTAAATTGTTCTCTTAGATTCTTAATTGTATTTCATGTGACGTTAATTAATATATATTTCTAAAGTAGGTATTTATTTTCATCTCATCCATTGTAGAGAAATCTCTTAGGATTCGCCCATTTTCATTGAATATTTTCTCCCCACATCGGCTAACTACATTAGGTATTGCGAGGTTACCACCTCTAGTGTGGAAGTGCCCTCAATATCAATTGATACCTTTTTAGGACTCTGTTGACATAACTGTTGACTCTGGGGACTCTCTTAGGACTCTGTTGTTACAAATGATTCATCAGATTGACGATAATTAAATATATTTGTATAATGATACAAGAATTTAAAGAAGTATTTCATTCCATACATATTCGTGCAACTTTCTACGCCCCAAAATAAACAAGTCGGGCAACTGTAGTCAGAGTTGGGCAAAATACTTGAAAAAAGTATTTCAGATACAAAATACAAAATACTTCGTTGAAAGTATTTTAGATACCAAGTATAAAATAGTTCCATAAAAGTATTTTAGACTCAAAATACAATAGTATTTTAAAATACTTTTGAAAATGCAAGATAGAACCAATGATAATCCAGTTTCACAATTTGTTGATCAAAACTTGGTTGTGGTTTACAATTGGACACATTTCCCTTCTACACTAATAGTTTTTTCAAACGATCTATCGTTAATGTCTCTATTTGTAATTGTAATCGACAAGGATCTCATTCCACTCACAACGAATTTTGTAATCAGATCATAAAATTTTGGCGTCTCCTTTTTGCTGCGTATTGAAGAAACCAGATGTTAAGCAGGTGTATTTTCACTTCTTGGCATTGGTATCAATATTCTTAGTGCTGTCATTTTTCTTCTATGTGAATTTGAGCTTCTCAACCACTCATTTTTATAGTTCTCTAATTCACCCATGAAGCGAAAAGGAATTCTCTAAAATGTGTTAAAATGTGTAAAGATATTGAGTGCCCTAGTAAAAAGAATGACCAGTGTAATTCATAGTATGTTATACACCACTGTGTGCATTTAAAATTCATGCTCATTTACTGCTCATTTATTTTTTGATTTAAGTGTGTCTTACAATTTGTGGTCACATTGTAGGAATCTAACTCTTCAATAATAATGAACTGTGTTCCATCTAGAATAGCACATTTTGATAATTTATCAATCTACTCTCATATCGTAAGATTAGCTCATTACACGGCGCTAGTACAAGCTTTTAACCAGTAGCCAAGATTATATCCTTCCTGGCAGATGGTGATGCATAACGTGACAATATATATTTGTTATAATATAATGTCAGTAAAGTGATCTAAATCCATAAATCGATTTCTCCAAGTGCCCCCGGAAGTAAATTGTCTTTGATTAAACAAAATTTTGAGTTATCAAAAACTTCTTTTAAATATTGCTACAGGGAATGAAAAATTGCTTAGAAATATATAAAAAAAATCGTGTTACCCATGTTTGTGTTTCAAATTTTCATCAGCAAATCAATAGAAAGTATTTTTGTATTTTTAAAATACAAAATACCATCTGAAAGTATGTTCGATACAAATAAAAATAAATGTTCAAATATGTATTTTCGATACAAAATACAAATTACAAAAGTATCGAAAATACGTATTTTAAATTCAAGTATTTAAATTGTATCGAAAATATGTAATTTAATTACAAGTATATTCGATACTGCCCAACTCTGATTGTAATATGTACCAAATTTATTTTTATTATGAATTTGAAACGCACAAATAAAACCTTTTAACAACCGTAGGAGGCGCCAAGCTAAACTAGCATAACTTTTTTTCATTTCACTCACCACCATGATATTCATTTCCATGTGTTTTTTGTGTCTTCATGTTTATTTACATCTTCCTCTTCGAATGAAACGAATTTTTATATTGGCGAACATAAATTAAACGTGAGGACGACTTCGAAGAACAAACGAGTACGTCGAGTTATAAAAGCGTGGTAATGTACGTAGAAGGGAAGACAAATAGTAGAACAGAAGCATGGCACTCCAAGGGGGATATGCAATTTTAAAACGCAGTAGTTGAGAGCCCGTTTCGATCCCCTCTTTTCGTCTCCCCTTCTGGAAGGGGAACCGACGAACCATCCTATTACCCTCTACCCCGCGTGTTGCAGTGGAATTGCTTTTTGAATCTTATTTAATGCTATCTAGATATATATAAAATAACATTTAATTTCAAAAATATCTTGTCTGATAGAGGAAAGTGTTTCTGTGACCTGTTTTTCAAGACATTCTTCAAGTGAAACGCAAGTACCTTTTAAAACGCTCTGTTACTCTAGGAAAGCACGAATAATTTTTCAGTTGTTCACAAAAGTTTTAAAAATTAAAGTTCATACACTGAAAGGGAAACTATGGAAACTATTAGTTTTTGACAACCTCTACATTTTTTTTTACTTTCTCGTAAAGAGGAAGTGTAGTAATGGTGCGAGGTAGATACCGGCGATTTTCGTTCGATAAAGACGTAATGTGGGGCCATCGTAAGGAAAATGTAGATAAATCTTGTTCCATATGTAGTAAATTGCTTCGCCTAACACGTTGTGCACGCACGGACTCAGCGTAACACTCCGTGACCGCAGTCACACGTGGAGCCCCTATTTCCCAACGGTATCCCAACACATGAGTCGTCCCACCGCTCCAGACCGCCCAGGATGCCAGTTTTGTGGGTTCGCACGAGGTTTTCACACAACTCAAAACCCACCCTCCCAAGACTTTTTTGTGCAGTTTTGTGAACGCACGGAAAGTGCAATGCACGTTCACGCCACTGCTGTGAGACCATTCATATCCTTACGGACATCTATGGCCAATCCTGCAACATTAAGAAAAGCAGAAGGTCAAAAATGACTTTAGCCTACTGGCGCGCGCATTGCGTGTGTAGAATTACTAAGTTTATGTTTCAAGTCTTATTTCTCTGTTTCAGATTACTGTTGCTGCAGGAACTGTTTCGGACGCCTGTACGTGGCCCGTTGATCGGGTTTGTATGACGCGATCTCGGAAATGAGAGGGTTTTCCGAGTCAGCTGCTTTTTCAAAAAAATAAAAATTAAACGATATTTTTGATATGATCTATCAGCAGTGGCATTGATAAATCGCGATGTATATATTTTCGATGGGAATGTATCTAGGGACGCAGAGGGCAGCCCTGAGACATTCGTTTTGAACTACTTGCAATTTATTCAAATGAGTAGTTGGAACCCACCCTCGTGTCTTGTACACTGGCTTACATACCTTCCACCCACGTGACATGCGACATCTTGTGTTCGCGCGGCGATTCCCGCCACGTGACCGCCGCTCTGTTTCGGGAACCCCTCCTCATGGATTCTTGGAACTTCCCAAATTATCTTGAAGCTCCTTGCTATTCAAACACTTTACTTGCACCCTCCTGGCTTCTGTACCTGCCTAATCCTGCCCGCTCGCCTCCACGGTGCCAGACTTCGCCAACGAGGTTCGTTTCGCAATACCTGTATAGATCAGTCGGCAGGTAAAATCCCAAGTTTTCGACCTTCCAGACCCTGTGCGAACTCTGGGAGGTCCCAAAATAGGTATTTTTCTGACTTTTTCGGATTTTTATCTATAATTCATTAACCTTAAGCCCTGTAGAAAAATGATTCAAAAGAATTTTAAAGAGAATAAAATTTTCAATAACTTATATATAAATGTTTTTTTCAAAAACAATTACCAA
Organism: Gryllus bimaculatus; assembly: GCA_017312745.1. Classification (NCBI taxonomy): domain Eukaryota; kingdom Metazoa; phylum Arthropoda; class Insecta; order Orthoptera; family Gryllidae; genus Gryllus; species Gryllus bimaculatus. Next base: position 5,537,593 of record BOPP01000052.1, on the reverse strand, counting down.
GTGAGATACAATTTTTTTAAACAAAAGGGTATTTTTTAATTTCTCCATAATGTATGCTGTTCTCGGCGCGACGTCTAAGTTACTCTTCTGAGATACGCCTGGAACTGATTGGGAAAAACGACAGCAGTTACCGAACATAACAGCTCTCTTAATTTTCACCCTGTGGGAGGCCGCAACTATTTAAGCTGGGGTCGAAATTCGTTTCCGTCTGAACTCGAAAGAAGTACACCAGGTCCGAGAAGTTTCAGTTGCGAAGTCGAAACCAAAACCTACCGCAGGCGACAATAAAATAATCATATAAATATTGAGTTTATAATAGAGCTAAGCAATATAACATTATTGTATCAATAGACAAAACTAAAATCGTGGCATTTAGGGGTTGTTAGCCAACAAGACAACATGAAACAGCCCTTAGAAAAAAATATAATAGAACAAGTAAATGCATTTAATTACTTTGCCTATAAAATAACATATTATAAAAATAATGATTTACAACTAAAATTAATCAGATATAGACACGTCTGTGGCACAATATCTCGAACTTTGAAAAATATATATCCAGAAAAGAAACTATAATGAAACTACAAAACAATGGCCCTACCAATGGTGTTATACGGAAGTGATTGTTGGACATTAACTAAAGACCAAATTAGATTGTTGGCTGGCTGAAATGAAGTTTATTCGAAATATAGCAGGTTATACACTTCTTGATCACAAGAAAAGTTAAGACATTAGAAACGAATTAAAAATTTTAAGTGAGAATGACATTAAAGAATATAGAGAAAAAATGAAAAATCATATATTAAGAAAGCCCGAGTTATGGATAGTAAAAGTTGCCTTCAACAAGGAGCCGAAAGGGAGAAGAAATGAGGGCAGACCACTGAGAAGATAGAGTGAGAAGTTTTCAAGAACCGGAACAGACTGAACAAGTATAATCCTTGCAGTTGTTGTTGATGATGATGATATTTGTTATTTTTCCTTGCATCTCCAGGTAATAACGGAGTGAATAACACATATCTTGTAAATGTTAAGGTTGGCTTACAGACTTATTCCATTGAGAGAATTGTATACAGTGACTCACGAAATAGATTACAAACTTGATAAATGTTAGTACAAATAAAACAATATTACAGTTTGCTACATCCTTCATTAATTTTGAACAACTGTTTTGAAATACATTCTGTTTCAATTCAACGCGATTTCGACTAATTTAAAAGTAAATAAACAAAATGATTAACACAATTATTCACGAGAGGCATTATCTGCGTTTTGATAACTTTGTTTATTTCAGTATTTGTAGTGTGTTGTGCAAGGTTAATAATCGATATAGTAATAGATAATTTTGTTTTATGCTAACAAATGTGCAAAATCAATTTCGTGAGACACTGTATGAGTCAGACTAAGGACCGATATATGGAATACTTTGGGAGTGCCTGGTTATTTCGCTCATTAGCCAGATGGTGAGGATAGGGTAAATTAATAACTTCGAACGGACGTGTTCGTATTTATTCTGGCTAATGATGCTATAGGCCACATGGCGCTTGCTAAAATTTGAGGCAGCTAAAATTACCGGGAGTGAGGCGTCTCATGTGAATGCAAGAAGAGTTTTGGCACAGAAAGGCTTTGAAAATTATGGTTTGTACAGACTTAATGTTGGTTTAGGTAAACCACGAAGGTCGGAATCTCGTGTTCCGAAGCCGGAAATGAGTAGCATAGGGTCAACTTAGGTATAGTGAGGTCAAGTTTGGTGGTGTCGTCTACACAGAAATTTACGACTGACACAGTGGACATCGAAACCACACACCTTGTGTCCAACTAGACCTAGAATCGTTCCACCAGCAGCCAGAAACTTATAAACATTTTTTGATTTTTTTAGAAAGCTTTTTTATTTTACCCTACCATTCTTCTAAATAACTTTTTATACGTTCATTTAGATTATAACACAAAGGGTCGTATACTCTTGTACTACATAAAATGAAAGAGTAAAAACAAATTTCAATAAAAGAATGCGATAGAAACGTTTCTTATAAAAGATTAGAATATATTTTTATTCTATTGAGGTACAAAAATATTTAAATGAAGAAAAAAGGAAATAGCACGATTTTCGGCTGCTGAGTGTTGGTCGGTAACCAGTGTGTTCACGTACTTTATGCACAGAAATATTTTCATAGAAGCCTCGCTCCCAGTGGAGAGAGTAATTTCCTCCTTTGGCTTCCTTCCGGGCAACCTCTCTTCTCCTTTCGATATCTCCTCATCTGCCTCCGAAACCGACGCGAAATTTCGAGTTTATCGACACACTAACGTACATCGCAAGACCACCTTCTTAATCCTCCGCAAAAGAGCTTCGTCATTAACGGCAAAATGTCTCGTTACTTTTGCGAGGTACTGTACTGACGTCTCAGTGATATTAATGGAAATGTGTCGTCCTCTGCCCCCCACTCCAGCCCCGCCGTCACGTCGCCGGATCTTATTTATTCAACGCGACGACGCGTGGCCGCGGGATAAGGGCCCCGATTATTGCTCAGGGAGTCACATTTTTAACCGCGATCAGCTTGTAAGGACGCCCAATAAGCCGGTGAAGAGCTAAGCAAGCGAGCCGGGGGCCTCAATATCCTCCACGACTCTCCTCGCCTCCCCCGCATCGAGCGGCCGCCGCACCGCCCGCCCGCCAGCCCGCCTCCCTGCCCCGCCCGCACATACTCTGCCGCGCACTCGACCGCAAGGGCGCACGGCCCGAACCCAGCCCGCGCCGCCTTTTCCTGCCGTGCCCGCCGCCCCCGCCCCTTCCCGCCGCGCCCGACCTTCTCTGCCGTGCCCGCCCCGCCTGCCCGGCCCCCCCCGCACTCTTCACTGCCGTGCACCCACGCCCGGGCCTCGTCCGAGGCCCACGCCCGCGTCTGTCTCTCCCTGCCGTCCACCCCAACCGCCCGGCGATGGTCCGCCCAGCCGCGTCCTGTCTCTTCCTGCCGTCCCCGCCCGCCCGCCCTCCGACCGCCCCCGCCCCGCCCGCACGCCGAAACCGCTCTCCCGGCCGTCCTTCCTTCCCCGCTCCAACCCGTCCCGAGCGACCCCGACCCCGCCATTTTCTTTCCGCCCCCCTTTGCCCCCTGCGTCCTTCCCGTGCCCCGCCGCGCCCCGCTCTCGCCCGGCCGCCGTGCCCGCCCCCACGTACCACCTCTACCCGTCGTCCCGCCCCGCTCGGGCCCCCGCCCAGCCCGTCTTTTCCTGCCGCCTCCCTCCCGCCCACCCCCCCCCACACCTCGCGTTCCCGACACCTCCTGCCCGCCCTTCTTTCTTCGTCCACCCGGCCCCGGCCTTGTCCGCGCCATTCCCAGCCCCGCCCGCCCCTCACCATGCCGCGTTCCTTCCCCGCCCGCCCAGCCGCTCCACCCTCCACCCCGCTCCTTCCCGCCTCCAACGCCTCCCGCCCCGGCCCCGCCTCGGAGCCCAGCTTCAGCTGCCTTCCTTCAGGCCCTTTCGTATGCCCTCCCTTGCCTTCCGCCGGCTGCGAGAGCTCAAAGCAAGCATTACCATTGCCCCTGCAGCGGCGGTCCTAGGGTTTTTAAGACCTGACGGTAGCGGATTTCACACACTAGCTAGGTAGCTAGGTCGAATTCTGCTGCTGTCTGGAAGAGAAATCTATCAATCTAGCAACTGTTCTGATCGGTAATTTACACTGTTTTTTTTTTCGATCGCTAACAAGCAAATACTGGAGCAGTAAGTACCCAGTGAAGGCCACGTACCGCGCGCTCTTTCTTCTTCCTCTTCCTTGTACTCTCCTCTCCTGTTCGGAACACACACTTACACTTACATGCACCGCATTACCGCACCTGTCTCCTGACCACTAAAGAGCTGATAACTTGACCGATTGCGGCGGTGCCCCACTGGGGGAAATATCTGGAGAGGGAATGACAAACCGACGATTAGGTCGGCGCTGGATCTCGCCGCCAGACTGGGAGAACTACTGCCACGTCTCGGGATAAAACATTCACTACACCAACGGGACGAATAGCCTTTGACGTACTGGAAAACATGAATCAATCAATGAATCATTCAATCAATAAGTCAATCTCTTTCCTTCCATTACCTTCCTCGAAATTTACATTCCTTACTCGCAGCGGTTGTGAGATTCAAGAAATAAAAGGAAGGGAAACAAGACAAATCACATGTGACATATTCTTAGTTTTTAAATATTTAAATTACATTATTTACGTTTTATGTAATTCATTTACCATCTTTTAAATTAATAAAATTGGAGTGTCTGTCCATTATTTCAGTAAATAACTTTTAAGCACGTTCCTACATTCATGATTTAAAAATAAATACAATTGATTTTATATTCTGATCGGTCTGTTTGTCCAGGATTATATCGAGAACAACTAAATACATTCCGGTAGAACTTTTACTCAAAGGTAGATTAATTTGTTTTACTCATACACACATACGCGAGTGGGAACATCGTTTTATATTAGTGCAGATTTTAGTAAACCAAATAAATTTCATACCTCGTATATGATATATGATGAATACTCCTCAATTCTCAAGAACATTTCCCGTGTTTGGCTTCCATTTCCCGACCCCTTCACTCATCCTAGGCATTCATATTCGACGGGTTTTCTTCGTCGTTCTTGTCCCCGTGTTAATTTACTTATTTATTGAATGTCATAATCAGTTAAACACTATGTGACGCACTGTGGAGAGAAGTGCAATATGTGCGTGGTTTCTTGAACTCTAGGATGTCTGTCCTTATGTATATACATATAAAGTTGAATTATGAATTAATGCAGCTACGAGCGTTTTTGCCAAGAATTGGTATGAAAATATTCGTTCCCGTGTAATAAGAAGTATTCGCAAAGGCAAATCAGCTACAGATTTAGAATATTATCCCTGGTGTTTTACGTCAAGAAATCGACGTGATTAAGTGGAAAACGATAGTTCAAATATCTACATTTCCGAAAGATTTCAAGAAACTTTGCAGAGAGTGAACCTACATTCATGTCCAGAAACAAAAAAAGACCATCTCAGCATTCGCTCATTGGATCAGGGAGACTGGTCGGAAATCCTGGTCGAGGCGGGGGTCATTGACCCAGAAGCTGAGGTATATTCCATACTCTCCATAACCGCTTCCCTAGCTTTTGATGCATCACAGCCGAATTTAGGAATTGCGGAGCCAGAGCACAAAGTCGTACTGAACATATATTAAATTCATAAAAACATTTGCCAATTATTTAAAAAATAATTTTTACTTTCCCGTATACGTACGTATATACGGAAAATCAATTTCGAGATTTCAACGGAAATACATGTTTTGGGGTTTACATTTTTTATATTATAATATGCTAAGACCAAATATTTTACATATAACACAGTTGTTCGTGTTAAATATTTCATGTTGTTTCATTCGTCAGCTAGTGTCGAACCAATGGTCATACTTGTTTATGTTTAAGACATGCAGTGTAAAGGAGAAAATCGATATTTTAAATTATAAACAATTTACTTGATTTTCCAAACAACCTAAGGAGTCTTGACAAAACAAGTGCTCTCTCTGGGCCGTCACGTTCAAATAGGTGAAGTAAACATATCTGTGCGATATAAAGCAACTTTGGGTTAGGATGATTGATGCCAAGTATGAATAGGGTAATAGTTTTTAATTTAACTTATTGTACTACAAATATCAACGTGATTGTAGAAGGAGTAGTAATAATTATTCGTTTATAATTTTGTTTCATACGTTCATTGATTATATATTTTTTATGTGAATTGAATATATTTTTGATTTGAATATGTGAGGAACATTATTGTTTATGACGCATGGCCGTCTGTAAACGTATATACATGGTTACGTATGTGTACGTATAAACGTTACATACAATTATGTATTATAAATACATAATTAAACGATTCTTTTTGATCAGTTATCCCTGTTCTGATTGGCTGTTGTGGACTTTCAATTGCACGGTTAAGTATTAATTGCACGCATTCCATAAACAGTGATAATCAACGATTTTTCATGGAATTAATGAGCATAATTAGTTAACTAAACAAAAAACAATTTAACGACATTTTTAACCGAATTTCTCTCGCAATACTAAATATATGCAATCCCATTGTTAGATTAAAAAAAATACTGGTGGATTATGTGGATTAAAATAAATTTCATGGATTAGAGCTGTTACAAAAATACAAGTGATGTTAGTATCACGCTACATGTTACATATGGTTTTACCAAGTGACCAAATTGAAAAGTTTCACATCAAAATGGTATGGGAGAGTATTGACATTCCTGTTTTACTGAACTCTTTTCAAATCATTTCAGGAACCTACATGTCGAATGCAGAGAACCCCCAAGTATCAATTTTATGCCAAAAAATGCACATGATAAGGCATAATTCGTGGCGTTCACCGGCTTCACTTTGATCTATATCAACTATGGTTACTATTGTAGAGGGGTTCTATCGTGACTTCTCGCATCCGCAAAAGCACCACCAAGCTGCACTTTCGTGTACACCACGTTCAATACTACATTTAGCTACTGGAGCACAAAGGGCGTCATCTCCCATTCCTTACATTCTCTTCTGCAGAGAAAGCAAAGCAAAATTTGTGAAAATATCACATGCTGTTAAAATTTGCAAATGCATTGACTCGCTGTCCGAAATTAATTTCAGTACTAAGGTTCTACATTTAACATGTATTTGCTACCTTTGAAGCCGAACAACTCAAGCGATTGGGACGTGTTTCAAACCAGATTATAGATTTAACTAGCATCTCTTTGATGACATTTTTGACATTCTACCATGAAATTGCCGCCAAATGAATCAATGGGTCCTTTTGCACTGCAATCCGAGTCGTGAAATCAGAAATGCATCATATGCTCTCGCCGGCCTGATACAGGTGAAAAACAGCGTTAACACGCTTATAAATCGAACTCCTTTTCAACTGTAAGGAATTGTTTAAGAGGAGTCAACGTAGATTTTTTTTTGAGTGTGCGATTTTGTCATTTTTTATTATACATCTCAAATGCCAGACTGATATGTCATGCATCTGTATACATTTTATACTTAAAAGATTGCGTGGATAAAATGTTAAAACTGCGCGGTATGACCGGACCCAGCTAAGTGTAGGACTGGCGACAAGGGCAGTACTGCGCTTTGTTTTGCTTCGGAAAGGAGTTATCGGTATACTCAGTGCAATTGAAAATTGAAGCACTGATCTAGACGAAGGTCCGAAGACAGAAATACATGGCCCTCTTGAAATGCCGTCTTATGTTCAACAATATCCGTAACGGATCATCTTAAAAAAAAGTCACGGGGAGATTCCAACGTGTTCGAGAATTATATTTATATTAATATGGAGAATGGAATTCTTTTTTTGGGGGTGGGGGCTCAAAACGTATCCACATATTCTAGTCATGCTACTCAAATTTTACGTTTTACAGTATTCGATTTAAACAAAAAAAAACATTTCACTTAACTTCCAGATTCCCATAAAATTGAACGTAATGGAAAAGATATCTTTAAAGTGTTCAAATTATTAAGCGTTCATAAGCTATTTGATTAAAGTAAGATATCTATGGAAAATTATCTGATGAAAAAAAATATCATTGGGTTCATTGAGCATTACGTACCATTATGCAACTGATTACTGTGAAACGAGAATATTAATGCACCGGCCTATAACGCCCCGGCGCTAAAACGCGACGCAACTGTCGCCGTTGTAAGTTCTCAGATTCGCCGATCTCTCTTCAGTCCTGCACGTCGCTTGGTCAGGAAATACTGTAAATGATTCCTTTCCCGTTTACTAACATAACATTTGTTACCTTGACATTAAAATCCAATACTTCGTTACTACATTTGGTGAAAAGCTCTTTTCGGGAACTAGATTTAACATGGATATTCACGTGTAGGAATGTTAATAGCAAATGAATGTCCACAATGTAATTTTAACGAAGTTTTCAAATTGAAGAGGTAAATTGTTTTCCAGATTCAGAAGACACTAAATTTTATTTACCTAATTTGATTTGGGGAGGGGATGATAATATTGTTATACTTAGGAAGTTTGCGCATTTTGGAATTTTCCAGAAATTAGAAATATTTACACATGGTCTGAGACTCCAGATTATCTTATCCGAGGTCTTTTAGAACATTTCAACTTACAATTATAAATGACTTTAACAATGTTATTACGAAATATTTAACAATTAAAGCTGACAGTATTACAAATCTCATAAAATTAAATAAAAATGATAATTTTCAAAAGTTACAATTTTGGCATTTTAAAATGCTCTAATAAAAATCAAAACTGGTGCACCAGGTATGAAATAAGTTTACGAGTAGTTGCAGACTTCTTAATGCTTCTACGTTTCCTGTTACATTAGGTTTATTAGTTTCCAACGTAAAGAGTATTCGTAAAAGTCTTAAAATATTTTCAACATACGATATTCAGTTCCTCAAAACGTTCGTATTAAAATATACAAAACTAGTTTGAAATCTTGAAATCTGCAACCACTTTTATACAATGTTGAAATATCTGCTCAATACTAATTATACTAATATATTTAATATATTTATTTCCTTAGCACATTTTCACAGCATGATTCTAAGCTGCTGCTGCGAACTTCCTGAAACAAAAAAAAAGTAGAGATCAAAGATCGTTATTTTACAAGCGAGCGTCTTCAGTCAGACTGAATCAGATACAAGTCTACTATCTCATGTTTACGAGCCTCATACCTTCAGTCCCTTCAGCACTATTTCAGTTCTCTTCTGGCCTGAAACGCCGCAACACAGCCTTCACGTCAATCTATCCCACGCGTTCATGAAATGCTGTAGGTAGCGCATGGAAATGAGGATTGACGCATCCACATTATGCCGAGCACTAGCTCGTCTTTGGTCTGCTATTGACGTCTTTTAGGACCCCTGCCTTCAGTAACTCAGTTCTGGATGGTAGAATGTAGTAGGGTACAGCAGTCTGCGGTTCTGAAACATTTAATTATTCTTAAACAAGGGAATCAAATTCGAAAAATACTTTATCACTTAGTTGTTTTTTTTTTCAAAAAAATTGAGAACGAGTTCATGATTTTAACTGCAAAGATTTGACAAATTCCGTTAAACATCGTGTTATTCCCATTGCTTTTAAATGTGTAAGAAAACAACTATGTTCAAGAGTTCGAATATATTTTTTATATCCGTACTTTAAAGAGTACATCGATGTGAACAATAAATTATTTTATGAGTCGCTGGCGATTTCGACGCATTTTGCAGTTTAAAGGCATTCTGCTATTATGTTAGTCAAGTTCCCAATCACAAGGAAACCTCGAATGACATCACTGTCTCCAAACTGGAGAGGAACGGGCGTTTCTTAATTCATTATCATGACCACCTCCCACATTTTTCATCTATACTGGCCCTTTAATAAGTAATCAAGCCGTCAAACTAATCCGATACTAAAACCTAATCTCTTTACAAGTTTCTTTAACTTCGAATACAAGTTAATATCAGAATTTACTGCTAATTTTTATTATTAAAAATGGCGAAAAAGTGTCAATATTCAAAATACCACCAAACCACTTCAAACATTACTTTGTGGTAACGGAGTGTCTTTACTGTCGCCGTTGACCGATTGAAAAAATTATAGTACCCAAAATTATTGAATGATGTACAAGTACATGAAACCATTACGTGGCAAGCTATTCTCTTTCATGAAACCGCCAGATACTATAGAAATTCTTATTTCTGTGAGATTTCTAATTTAATTTTTAACTTTTTAACAGTTTGAGTTTTCGACTTATGACTAGTTTCAGAGTACTGACCATTACGCCGAGGTGACCCTTCCGCGTTTCTTCAAGGTGAGGTTTAAAGGAACGTGGAACTTCCGTGTCAACTCTTGGAGTAGGAACACTTCCGCTGGCCAGCTCCACTTTCTCTCCACTTGTTGCGTGAAAGGAGGTGTCAGGGCAGTCTTCGTCATTCGATGCAGGGAGGCCGGATTTGAAACTCCGGACGAGGACGCTATTGCCACCGACGAAAACCATTCTCTTCTCTGCTGATGCACTGCGGAGTTTGTGCAGTAGTTCACTCTAACCTCTTATTTGGGCCAGGAACCCAAGTGCTTTTTTTACCACATTGCACACACCTTTCATGAAACAGCAAATATACATTTGGATATTAGAATAGTTTAACAATCCATTTTATCATCGCATTCAGAAGCCTCGTTCTGAAGATTCATAGTGTGACGTAGTGAAATAAGAAATGAATTCAAATAACAAAATAAAAATAATATATTAAAAGATTATGTACAAGTTACAATAAATTGCTAATATTAAAACACTCCGGCAACCTTTTTCTTTCAATACCCTGCTTTACCGCAGAAAAATACAAGCTACGCGAGATGCGAGCTGTCGGACCTCCGTCCAGTGACAATTACCGTCACATGGCCTGACGCCAAAATTTAACCCGGTCGTGGCGACAGTGTGCCTACAGCACGCGAGATCGTCTGGCCCTTACTCTCCGGACATCTCGCCCACACTCCTACACCCCTTGTACACACACGTACAAGCTTCCCGATGCAAACTGAATGAGAACGCGGGCGCAGATGGCGCCGCGTTAAATACTTGAGGTTGACACCCCCACCACTGTTCCATAGATAGAATCGCCGGCTGGCGGCCGCGAGGCTCGCTGGCCAGCAGCTTGGTTTACGCCCACACACAGGATTCTCAGGTTGGCTCGCCTGCTTCCGTAAGCGAGGCTCGCTGGCTAGCATCCTCGGAGTTTACAGCCTATGGTTATTTTTGGCTCTGCGGCTCTAGCTGAGTCAACCGCCAAAGCGCAAACTCCCGGAAGTTCAGGCTCAACCCCTTCCTCCCCCGCAGCGTACTTTCACCGACCTAACGGTTCTGGCCCTCGTGTTAACGACGCCACAATAGTAAGGAAGTATTTTTTCGTATATTTTGCAATTTACATTTTCTCTGAGTTTTACAACAAATCAAATATTTTTATATACATCTAGGTTTATTTTGGTGCGACTTTTACATGCTTTACATAATACTTTGACATTACATTACCCCTCTGACTACAGCATACCACTACCACTATTACCGCCACTAAAAACCATACGATATGCTATATACGTTAATTCAATTTTCCCACATTCCATACAAGCGCTTTTGACGCCTCCATTTTCATGCATTCCCTATGTGCTGACATTCAGTATGTTAATTTTGGTCACACCATCTGTCTGAATGAACATTAGTCCGTTTCCTGAAAGTAAACCGAGAAAGTTAATCTTCCTGAAAGAAAATATTAACATTTAAGATTTAATATGATGTATAACAAGCCTGGCATTTCACAAGCGATGATCTTCCGAGGTGAATCCGGTTTTAAAAAAAGTGTTTCTGAAAAAGAACGTTAATTTCATTAAAATTTCTTTTAGAATTTGTTTAAGTCCATCAGCAATGTATCCCCAATTCTATGAGAGATACCGAGACATTTTGCGTTGTAGGATACTTGAAACCTGGTAGAAGAATATTTTACACCGCCTATATTTACCTAAGGTTACCAAAAAATATTATTACGGTTATTATATGTGTGTTTGTTACTAAAGATAATAGATTTTATAACCGCACCGCACTTTTTTCGTCTTTATGGAATTTTTCACTAACTTTTCATTAAAGCGTCGACAATATAAAGCAAGTTTTAAATAACAGATGTTAATGACGGTAAAATACAACATTTAATAAAAATGAGTAGATAATGAAGTGACTTCTTGATTTATCTTTTAACTTGTTTGAGAGTAAAAATTTTGAAAATTCCCGGCAATATTCTTGCTTTGGTACGTTTGCATGAGAACATTTTACAAAAAGAAATAAGTTACCGGATCGCACCGAGAGAAGATCTGTGAAATGTTACCGCACTTCTGTCTTTATGGAGATTCAACATTATGAGACTTTCTTCCAATTCCTTTATTTTAGAATGAAGGAAATATATAAATTCTTATACATTTTTGCAATCAATTGCTTTCTATTTACGGCTTATTTTATATATTTGATCCTGATAATTCTGGTTTCATGCGTTTCGGTTTCCTAGTGTTCTCTTTAATTGATGTTTTATTTTTCTTTTAGCTTTTATTGAAGATAATACGTATTATTGCTTTGGGGAATGTTTGATTTTCTCCTAAAAATTGTTGTAATTGTCGTTCTTCCATGAAGTTTTACTATACAAATTTTCAGAAGCTGTAACTTTTCCTAGTTGACAATGCCAACGTCTCAAAGCAAACATTAAGCTAATGGTACATAAATATAGTAAAATAGTTATAGTTTTGAATTAAATAACGGTTATTAATTTTAAAACTAGACCTCATTAGCAGAGATAAATGTTCTGAATCTTCTCGGTAGTTCGGTTTGGAGATTTATCAATGATTATGCAAAGGTTAACTTCGCCGGTTTACTGAACGTCAAGATTCTCCTAAAGAACTGAGGGTCTTGCTAACTTCCTGAATCATGGTGAAAAAAACTAGATTCTTAGAAGATGGATAAATTTTTGTAATTGGTACACCTCTGTCTAGAAAACATTACAAGATACTTACGTTCATAAATGTTTTTGGAAAATATAACAAAAAATTGTGAACTTAAGTTTAACACCCAAAGTTAAGATCTCCTGAATGACCTACGTAGTTTATTTAAGAATTTAGAAGGCAAACGCCACATCTGACGAAGTATCCGGCGTCAGTAGTGCATAATTTGTCTTTCAGAAAACTTACGTTCAGAAATCAGTCTTCATTTATTGCTTTCTAAGTAAGTATCTAGAGAGCATTAGTATTCATGATCAAGCATATTGTTTTTACGGTAATTGTCTCTGCATTGGCACCAAGAAGCTTTACGTAATGCTTTTAAATATCCCTAAATTGTATTTTTCTTTTTGCTCACTAAACTCACTCACTTTTAGGCCGACTTTGATCACATGTTCATGCACTCTGCATTTACCGGGGCTCAGCTTCTCTGTGGCAGGTGCACGGAATTTTTTTAGGCGATTAGCATTTAGCTGGATCCGATTTGTATCCTCCAGGGTTGTTAACCCAGATTGTTATGGAATTTTAATGATCGTTATGGAAGATGAAATGGTAATAGTGAGATGTGAGAGGACAAACATGCACGCATGCATACACACACACACACACACACACACACACACACACACACACACACACACACACACACACACACACATACACACATACACACATACACACATACACACATACACACATACACACATACACACACACACATACACACATACACACATACACACATACACACATACACACATACACCCATCCCCGAGGTGGTACTCTAACCCCCGATCTTCTGGTCCGAGACTACCACAGAACTACTGCCTTAGCGACCTCTACCACAAGTAATATCATGTAATCTCTCCACAACCACATGTAGCGATCTCGACCATAACCTCATGTAAAACATTTGCTGTATTTTTCTTTGATTAAAATTATTAATATGAAATGTCCGTTGAAGCTTCAGATCTGCTTTTGTCTCTGCAATTACGAAAGTTTATACAAAAGCGTTTCTATTTTTTCGTGAAAGAAACCCCGTCAAATGCGTAATTTTTTATGAAGTATAAACAACCTTACTCCGATTTAAGTACTAAAAGATCTTTAAGAGAATAGATAAGTAACGCGTTTCTTGATAAACTACATTTACATCATACAATGATACATTTAAATCTCATAAAAATAATGTAAATCATTTTAAGAAAGTGGGATTTAACACTCTTCCCTTGCAACAGAACTTTTTCAATCCACATGCTTGCCATGTTCTACCCACATCAGTTTTGTTGAAAAATCTGAATGTTGGTAAGTTTTCAACATTCAGTTTTTCATTCAGGTTAATCCTCTTATCAAAACAGCAATTTTCGATTTCAGCTTACTCTTCAACTTTCCTGGAAGTACAGATATTAATTTGAATACTTCGGTATCCTTCCATTTAATCGCATTAAAACAGTTTTCTCTCTTCCCACATGACCACCGCCAAGGATCCGCCATAACCACTCCCTACCGGTTTCCCTCGTCAATAGAAACTATTTAGAAGCTTGGAAAAATTATGCACGTTAGTTTAAAATCTTATTCAATTTTGGACAATAGATTTTTGAATTCATTTCCATTCCATTTTCAAGAAATTTATTTGCATACTTTTTAAGCATATTTGGAATAACTATTTATACGTTTTCTCCCTATATTGTATTACAGGGATTTCAAGTATTTTAACCAACAACACGGACAGATGCCGGTATCAAATACGGGGATCAAGTCGTTTTGATATGTCTCCCATGTCTAGTGTCTTAATGGCGTTCAAAGAATGAAGGTAGGTTTGAGAAACTGTATGCAATTTTGTACTCCAAAATCGGGATATTCCTCCGTATAACGCGAAACTGCCGCGGAAAACCTGCAAAGGTTTGTAAACCTTTAAGAAAGATCAAGTTCAGCAGTTCCGGGGATTATCAAGATATTTTAATTTTTAAAGGCAATGAACAAGAAGCTCGTAATATTTCCAAAATTATCTGAAAAAATTATTTGTTTTGTTTGTTTTGCAAGCATAAATAAAGTATAAATCGGTTTTTTCAGATACTAATTAAAACTTCAAAATTTTGAATTTTCAGTTTTGCTTTTCTTACGACCTCAGACCTTTTTGTCAATGCAATGTACCCCTCAATTTTAGAACTTCAAATGACTAAAAACTTGAAATCAATTTCGGCAATAGCACGAGTAGGAATTTCCCGTATCACTGGCTCTCAAGTTTACGAAACTAAAAGTCCTGATAAAACTTCTGTTCGCAAGATTTTGAATAGGACTTTTTGAAATTAAACGATGCAACAATGAAATTACACCATGAAAATTAAATTTAGAAATGAAATTCATTGAATGTATTTTATGTATGTCTTAGCTTTTGAAAAAAAATAGAACCAAGCCACGCTGCGCGGTTGTCGTTCCTTCATTTCAATATATTATAAAAAATGTCACTTTTATGGAACAACGTTTCTCTAAGCCAACAAATATGCGTAGAACGCGTTTTGGTGCAATCCTCTGAAACCACACTACATATAGTATTAGTAGTCAGTAGTGAAGACTGCCACGTAGCATCATCTACGCGCTCCAGCGTCACTACCAGTGACCACAATTGGGAAGGAATTGGAGTAGTGATAGGGTTAGGATTTAGTACAATTCACAGGGGTTGGACTAGCCCCTGTGAAACAGGCAAAGTAGTTTTGTACAAATTTGACACGAGATGATCCGGGAATCTAAACCAGACGACTTTGGTGAAGGCAAGCGAACTTCCCTCTGAGCCACGAGTCACATTTGATCTAATTTATTTTGAAACTTCAATAGCAAAATTTCACATTTCAATGAAATCTTGAAACAAGTGTTAAAGACTTTATAGAATCAGATTTAAAATCAGACATTTGATTTTAACATTGATTCATCGATATAATTCAAGAAAATTCAAGACTTAGAAACCCAACTCTACAAGAGAACGAAATTAATGTTGAGCTAGATTCAAAATACGGGAAAATCAAGATTACCAGCCAATAAAACTACGGAATTAAAAGAAAACACCATATATCCTAACTTCTTCCCAGAAATCGCCAGGAATATTTAATCAAAATGTCAAGACGAATTCCATTGTTTAAAGCAACAGATCAAACACGAGGTACATTTCATTTCTTGATAATCTAGAATATCAGCAAGGGGTAAATTTTATGAACAAGTTTGAGAGAATTCTCATCTGAGTCATCCATTAAGAAACATTGGGACAGTCAAAATTTAAAGTAATTTTATTATACAATACGGAGAACAGCTCAACCTTCAAAAATCTTTCAAATTTTCGAAATGATTAAAAATGTTGTTCACTTTAGAAGATATACCTAAACTATTGACAAATTGACCGATGAAATATTTATCGATTGTTTTATCTCAAAATTCCGAAATTCCGAGAGATAGAGAAGAGGTCATCTGAACAATGAATGGTGAAACTAATGGACCTTTACTTTGATTTTCCACAAGACAGGCGATATTAATACATTACCGGAAACTGGTCAAAGATCTTACAAAAGATCAGCGTATTATACGGAGTAATATACTCTTATTGAGACAAGAATAACAAAATTATTTCAGTGGCGAAAAACATCTATGGAACGGAAATGTGATCTTTAAAGTGGCGAGGAGAATACGATTGGTAAAGGCACACGGATCATTGCAGTTAAAGATGGACAAAATGTAGTACGGGAATGAGATTGAGTTCAAAAACTACCCAGACGACTAGAAAATGAAGCTCTTCATGGGTAGGGGCACTTCCACTGAATGAATGAGAGCCAAAACCAATTTTAAATTAAATACCCCCACACAAGATTTACAAAAATCAGACCTGCTCTGAAGGAAGGCCTAAATGAGAAGTTCTGGACGAGAAAGAATTGTTATTATGTCAATGAGAACCAAGAAATATGGAGATCGATGAATAGATAGAAGAAAAAAAGCGAAGCAGAACCAGTCAGGACTAGTTTGCCGTCTTTCGTGACACGGTGGGTAGTTGTTACAAAGGACCTGCAATCAGAAAAAATGATCACACTTAAATTTGTAATTTTTTAAAATAAACCTATAATTTTATGCTGCATTTTCATAAAATTTCAATTTATATTTCTAATAAATATTCTTATTTAAAGATTTTGCGTGTGAATAATGTATACATTTTAAAAGGCATGTTTTGGTTGTTTGACGTACGTTACTTACAATTCTAGTACGTATTCTTGAACTCCAGAATTCCAACCTTTCCGTTCTGTACATATTTGGACGATTAATAAATGTTCCAAGAACGTTTTGTACCAAAATATACGACTTTAAATTCAAGACAGAGTCCAGAAAGGTTTGCTCCAGCGTAATGGAAAAATTTGCATCTGTAAAATATCTATAATTAATTTTTAGTATTTCTAGCAATCACTTGCACTCAGGTATTACCACAACTAAAAAAAGTTGAGCACAAGATACTGGGCGTAATTAAGTTTCACTTTTCCAGTACCAAACGGTCCATTTTAGCATCGGATGGATCAAAGCAAACCCACAAACCTAATCGAGGTGGGATTTGATAAAAATGTAAATAATGGCCAATTAACTTTACCAGTCACCATACATACTGTAGTCTTCACACATTTTATATCTTAGCTTTTCGTATAGACAAAATCTGAGTGGACAAATTTCGTCTTTTTCGCTTATGAATACAGACTTGCTCCTCGGCCTACTGTTTGCTAGTCCTGTACGATGGTTACGTCTGTATTACATTGAAGAGTACCTGAAACAAAAAAATATGGGCACAGAAACTATTCTTCCCAGAATACATCTATAGCGTTAAAACACACTAAATCATGTGTTTAACTATTTGCCCGCGCAGGAGCATAGAAGTAATTCGGGTGTAAATATTTATCTTCGATTTACTTTATTGCGTTTTTTCAAATGTTTCAGTTATTTTGCACTAATTTTTAGAAATATAACAACGCTGAAATGGAAAGAAATTAGTGCTGAAAGAAAGCAGAATTAGCGCTGAAAGAAAGAATTAAGAGCTGAAAGAAAGCAGAATTAGTGCTGAAAGAAAGAATTTGTACAGTTATAATGCAATATATCGACTAATTTGGTAGGCTTATGTAGAGTATTTACTAGGAGGTTCGATAGAAATTCCCCGTAAAAGTCATTTACATTCCTTTAAAAGTTACGCATTTTTGCCACGTATATACGTGGACTTTACAATTTGAATTTTGCCACGTTTCACGCGGACTTATGATCCTGTAAGGAAAAAAGACAATTTGTTTATATTTAGTTCATATGATGAAAAAAGCGATCCAGCAGTTTCGAAAATTCCCACCCTGTTAAGAGTGCTGTCCGCCAACTAAAGTTTCCCACTGAAGATCAACTGAAAGATGGGCAGACCTTCAGTTGTCCTTCAAATAGGAAGGCGTATTCCAATTCTTCGTCGCATGTTTTGATTTATCTTTTAAATTGCAAGTAATTGTTTACTGAAATGTCGCAAACAAATTTTAAGTTTTAATACAAAATCGAATTGAAATACTTGCCTAGTACTTAACTTACCCACCCTGCCCTGTAAGCCTTTTAGGCGTGTCCCTCCTAAACTTAGTTGGGCATAGTGACCTTCCCTGCTGAACAACGACCTAAATTACAGTCCAGAGGGAGGTCACCTGCCATTCGGATCGATACAAATTGCGAGTGCAATGGCATCTCGCAGCTCAGCAAGTTTCCCACCCAGGCAAAGTTCCCTTCAATCTCTATGACGGAATGCATAGCGGTAATCCAACACAGGAGTGGCTCCCATAATATGGCTAAGCAATCCGCCTTCTTACAGACTAACCGGGCTCTGCAGCCTGCTTCCTACATTTGCCCATCCTAATCTTTAACCAGGTAATCATCTATATTGGAAGCAAATGGATGCAACTGTAGCAATTTCCATTTTAAATGTAAATAAGATACTTGTACCAATGACCAACATTAAATATTTGAATTAAAATTACAATTAAAATTAATTAACATTTAAAGTTTAATCATCGTTAAATTAACTAGATAGCCTTCAATAATTCATTGAAACTTAAGAATAAACTCTAAAGAAAGTTCATTTTAATATACAAGGCTGCAGTAACCCAGAAATATTAAAGTAAAGGCGGACCATTACTCCCCTAAAATTATCTGAGTGGAGCCAATGACTGCACGAGGAAGAATTATCCCTCCCAACCTACAATTAGTGTGGGGAAACCTTTTTCTATTCAGCTTTTATGCTGTGGCGTTCATTTTACTTTTATCTTTATATTCACTGTACTTTCTTCTCTGCATCAGTTTCGTCGGTTTGTTTGCGTGTGGCTAGACCTGTGTCATCCGTCGTGCAGCCGGGAGAGGGAACGCAAACGGCCTGGCCTCCCTTAGGGCTGCCACGGACGCTGCGAAGGTCACTGTCTTGGGGCATAGGAAAGTGTAGGGACGGGACGATCTCCACTCAGAACACTCACCGATTCCAGGCTCCACCGGCGTCAGGCCAGAGCGTTGCTCCTCTTCTGCCAGGTGTTCTATGCTACCCTGCCCTGTGGAATGTAACCTTATCTACCCTGTGCTAGCTGAAGACTAATTACCGTATTTCCTCTTCAAAATTCTTTAAAATTAAAATACGAACTTTCATAAATAAATCTCCTAATTTATTGATATTCTAATATCCTCACATATTGAATCTATTCAATGAATACTATTATCTCAGTTCATATTAAGATTTTAGAAGATTCTTTCAGTCGCCAATCTACATTTCTTAGAGAAAATTTCTTAATTTCAAACTAAACTGCCAACGCTTTCCAATTCTAAATACTTCTATTGAGAAGTTTATTTGAAAGCTAGTTGAATACGCAATTTTAATCTTCAAATAATATTGGTCCTATTGATCAGCTTACTATTTCACTCATTGCAGATTTATTACATATTTGAAAGTAAGACTATGGAAAGTTGAACTGCATTTTTTACTTTCTCTTACGTGTATTCGACATTTGAACGTGAACTACGCATTTAAGATCAAAATTATCTAACCACCTGGCAGGAACTAGGGAAATATAGGAACGACGAGAAGAAACGGCGTCGTGGAGATTCAGGGCCACAGATGTGAAGACCAGATACGATGCACGAAGTATGCCACAACACTTACACTGCTGAAGTTGCACAAGCACTTTCCACGAATAATTTCTTCTTATCACATCCAACTCGATTGAGCGTGAACACTCGCACACCAATTCAGTAATTGCTGCAATTCTTGAAGCTCACTTTTCACTTCACAACACAACCTGTAAAATGCGTTTTACGAAACGCATTTCTAACCAACACTTTATTCCTAAAATAACTATCACAGATCTGCTTCAATGCTTCTCCCTTCACGCGACACTTCACATGATTTATTAAATAAATCAATTTTCTTTTGAAATCTTCCTCCACACAAACTTTGCACAAATATTAATCGGCTCGGAATTACTCTGGATAACCTTTTTAGACCTAACCACACGCATTCGATCCAGAAATTATTTTACATTAAAAACCCTAACCATGGTCACCAAGGCACTTCGAGAACAATCACGAATTCCTGATTCACAAATTACCTCTCGCCACTGGCCACGAAATGAGCGAGCGTTGGGCAGTTGCGGAGCGCGCTGGGCAGAGCACGGAGGCCGGGCGCAGCGATTGGCTGCCACTTTTCCAGAGAGTGAACACAAGGGCGGTTGCGAACATAACCGCAAGATGGAGAACCAATTTGGAAATGGATGATTGGAAGAAAACATTATAATGAATATTACTAAAAAGTGTATCAGCCTCTGCATTTTTAATAGTAATATATTTCTGATCGATTCATTTCATTAATGTTTATAAGATATACTCTCCTACTACCAGTGGTAGAATAAAGAACGTAATTAGATGATGTCATCTACGAAATAACATTAACGAAAATATTTGTAAAAATTTATTTACAAATGCCTACATGAATACAATGATTTATTATTATTTATTGTAATATTTATATTAAAGAAATTGCGTTTTATCAAAACGCGCGAATATTTTTGTTGCCTTTTTTCAATGTTTTGTTAATCTTTCATTAAATGAAATGAGATTTTGAGAATATAAAATAATAGCGAAACCTTTTTCTCATACAAAATGTGGGTGGAAATGTGGAGACATTCATGAAAAAATCGTTTGAGCGTTTTTAAAAATGCGTAATTTTTAGCTATTTTCACAACTTAGAAGAAAGTTTAGAAAACTTTTGAGATTTTGAGTTATTTCATTAGAAATCTTTCAAAGTATTTGTGTTCATAAATGCATTCAATTATGAAATACAATTGTATTCTTTTTTATTATAAAGAATAAAGGCGCACACTCCTCTTCAGAGACTTTTTTTTGAGTTTTTGATAAACTTCATTAGAAGTAATTTAAAGCAATTTAATTCACAAATACAATAGTGCTTACAAATTGCTAGATGCATATATAGGAAAGTAAAAACACTACTAGAAGTGCTTCAAGTGCACATACTATCTCCCATTTGGAGCCAATATTGAGAAAACTTCAAAGAAGCGTGACGTAACGTACCCCCGAAAATTTGCAAGAGGCCGCCACATCAGCCACATCGATTGGGGAATATCAGTTTTGGTGAAAATCATGCTTACGGCTTAGTCGGTAGCTTTGTTTACACACGGACGGACGGATGGACTGATAGACGAACGGAACTGACATACTAGTGACATTGTGTCATATATTCTTTTCGATTTCAAGGGACCATTAAACGTGGAACCTGAATTCAGAACTTGTTAAAGGAAGTTATTTACTACTTAGAGGAAGAACACTACTTTATTTGGTGTTAGTGACCGACAAAATGAGTTTTTCTGCCGAAAAATCACCGTTTTTGCTGCATTACAATAATTTGTCTGTAATACGTAAGTAGAGTGCGAAAGACTAAAACAAAGACAATTTGATCACTGACAAATGTGAGCTTGCAATTATTTTAAAAGGACTCCATACGTTGGTTTTTTAAACACCTTGTTGCTTCCTTCTGTTGAAGAGCAAATTCGGGGATGGCGATTACATATTTCATCACGATGGATCACCTGCTTATACTGCACGGTATGTGGCGGAGTTTACACGACCTGTTTACCTGTTTACACGACAATAACATCCCTGTAATGGACTGGCCTTAACAGACTCCTGACTTGAATCCTATCGAACACCTTTGGGATGTTTTGGAATACTGACTTCGTGCCAGGCCTCACCAACCTACATCGATACCTCTTCTCAGCGCAGCACTCCGTGAAGAATGGGCTGCCCAAGAAACTTTCCAACACCTGATTGAAAGTAAGCCTGCGGGAGTGGAAGCTGTCATCAAGGCTAAGGGATGGAGGGCGCCAAGAACTGATAAGTCATTTTCAGCCACGTGTCCGGATACTTTTGATCAGATAGTGTATGCGCATCAGGGGGTCAAAGTGCAGTGAGAAAATCGAGGATGAGGGACGTCGCGTCGGTATCCAAGCAGAGAGATCATTAAACACAACGATGATGCCCACATGCAACTCCATGGCGCTCACCACGATGAAGCGGAGGGAGAAGTCCACTGGGCATCCAGTATATTCCTTCAGCTTAGTTCGACCTTACTGTGGAATGGCGGAGAACTTCACGTCCGCACACTGACAGCATCCATCAAGAGCATCGATTGCGGTACCTTTCTTCTAAAATATCGGATTTTTCTCTCTCGCAATTCGACCATTCTACTCTTCTTGTCAAACTCTGTCTCCTCGCTGCTTCGCTTTCCCTGCCAGGCCTCTCGAAGGCGGCAGCGACACCAGCGACCTCGCGAGGTGCATCTCGGGAGCAGAGGAGTCTGCGCGGTAATTAATTCCGCGCGCAAGCCGATACACTTCCAACGGGGGGGAGGGACATGGGGCTCGTCAAGAGTGTTGACAAGGGGGAAGGGGAAGGCGGTGGCAAGCCCCTGCTGCGCTTAGGGCACGCAGCCATTGCAGGACTCGGAACTGGCGAACGAATCTTGCGAGAACAACAATGTCGAATCAGTGTTGACCAGACTATATTTTAACTATCGGTTCTCTCCCATATTTTTAATATTTTTAAAAAAATCGATAAAAGAAACGCTTCGTAAGGTAACATGCCTCCACAGAAAAGTTTTAATTCAACATCCTTCCACAGATTTATGCATATAGGAATTTAAGAACGTAACAATATTCCGCTTAGAGGTTACAAAAGCGTTCACAAAGCTAATTGGTTCTGTGAGTATCCTGTATTTTTCTTCTTTCTGATGCGTATGTCAGCAGCCTATTGGTGTTCAGCCAGAATTTCGCAGAATTAAGCGCGTCTGTTTATCTGCGTGTCCGTCAGTCTGTGGTAAACGCTAGCCCCTAAACTGTTCAGCCGGTTTTCTCCAAAATTGATATTCCCCGATCGATCTGAACGAACTTAAGGCTTTAGGAGTTTTAAACGGATATTTCGATTTTTAAGGGTACTTAACATGAAGTCTCAGATATATTTAAAAATTTGTTCTCTAAAATGGCACCATTTTTTATTAAACTTTGCCCTCGGATAGTGTAAAGAATGCTTAACAATGAAGGTCTCATGTTTGTTGAAATCCCTGATTTTCCCAAAATTGCAAAAGTTAGAAGATGTTGCAAGAAAGAAAACCTGTAGGAAGATGCCCAAATATGTTTTGGGCATCTTCCTATAACCATAATATTGAATATAGAGTTTTTTTTCCTTAATCAAATATGTCCTACTGGCGGATGTGATATGCAGCAGTAGAAGGTAAATTGGCAGGTGTGAACTTTTTGTATGTCATTGCCCGTCATCCTTACATAAATCTAAATTCTTACCTGAACGAAGGACCACCACAATTAGAAGTTGTGAAAATGCATGTAGCTGAAAGATAATTAATTGGAGGGTTGTCACCATCACTCAGAAAGAATTTATGGCATTCAAGTTAATATATGTAATTGAACTATGAAATTATTTCAAATAACGGTAATTTATAAACCTTGTATTCAGTACGAAAGCATACTTTATTAAATTAAAGAAATACAAATAATGTGATTGAATGTACGCATAATATGCCGTGATTAATCATAATGAAATTGAGATTCACAGTTTATGATAGGCATGAGCAAAATAGAACAATTAAGAAGAGTTCACAGTAGAACTGACTCGTAATGCTGTAAAAATGACACAAAAATGATACTGGAGGCGGCGTAGAGTTGCACAGCGCGACAAATGCTGTGCGTGCCGAGGTGACGAATGACTGGCATCCAGTTCAGTCCAGGCATGGAGTGTCGTGCTGCGCCGACGTGTCAATGCTGGCAGGTTGGCAGGCTTGCCATACAGTAGAAAACGCTAGCACATTCACGATACACGAGGAGAACGTATTCCCCCTAGAATGATTGCCCGCACAGTCCCTTTTTAAGCAGGAAGATTAGACACAGTACTCTACTAAGATCTCAACTAAATCTACATTAGCATTCAGGGATTCCAAACAATGCTTAACTGTTTCGTTTAGGAAGTTCACATCTGCTGAAGAAATAAAATTAAGAATTTAGAATAAAATAAGCGAACTGAATTGACTAGAAATGTGAATCCTCAAAAGCGGACGTTTGGCATTAATAGGTTAATTCTTTAAAAAGCAAATACCTCTTAACCTACCTAACATGAGTAGCTCGCCTGATAATTCAATTTCTAGAACTTCTCTCATCTTCCGAGGTTATGTTTATATCCTAAAAGCGCGAGTCTCCCCGCGGCCCGTGTGCGCCACCGAGCTCTTCCCGCTCGTCCTTTGGATTTCCATACCGAGCCGCCCCCGGAAGGGCGTCCGACGAAGGTGCGTCCTACGAAGCCAATAGGACACGCGCCGTCGACACCCGGAGGGGAGAGGATTGGCCTTGTCTTCCGGGAAGACGCCGCCCACGTGGAGGCAAGGAATAAAGGCCCGTGCGCCCAGTGTCTTTTCCCCGCGCGTCGTTATTCGTCTGTCGGTATGGATCTGATAAACCCCACAATTTCGGTGGAACTAATTGGCAATTCGGTTTTCTTATATACAAATTACCCCTATAGGAAAAGAAGTTCAAATGTAGAATTCTAATAGATTAAATTGTTTATGTTTTTACACAAAGAGGTTTGGACACAAAGTTACGTATGCCAAGAATAAGACAAATGAAAGATGAAAGCGGTCTATTGGGCGGCTATCGATTGATTGATTAGTGATTCCGTGATCTGTTTAGAGCATTAATGCCGAAAGTATAGTGCGTGTTGTATCCAGGGAGGTGGCGGTGATCCCAACCAGGTATCTCCCACCAGCTGGGCACCGCCCCAACTGGGACACACTCTAAACTCCCGAATATTCCCTCTGCATGTATGGTACTGTGGTGTATGTAAGTGTAAATGTGAGTTGATAAGGAGTGAGGATACGGCAAGGGAGAGGAAGGAAAGATGGCGTGTGGTCTGTGGTCCGTTTTATAGGCTATTGCTCCGGCATTGGCCTGGAATTAATCGGAGAAACCAAGGGAAACTGATGCTCAGAGTAGCTGCTGAAATTCTCCCCCTGACAGCGAGCAGTTAAATTCGATTTAGCTACGTAGCTAGTGTAAAAAATTCTGCCACTGTCAAGACTCGAACCGCAGATTCTTGCAGTCACAGGCACTGCTGTGATATCAACTAATGTCCTGAGTCGGTTCAAAAATTTGAATTATACAAAAACCAAATAAAGCGAGATATACACTTTATCGTGACGACGCAGTGTGTGAGATCACAAAACGCTACATTCAACTGACAGTTTTTTCTCCTGTTTCGAGTTTCCTCGGGTCGGAAAAAAGAGGGAAAAACACATAAGGGCAAAGGGCGAAGAAGTTTTAATTCCGGAGAAGAGCGTCCGATTGGGCTTCGCTTGGAAGAAGTAACTCCGCGTGGCGCCGCCGCGCTTCATCAGCGCCCGTGTCGCGCGCCGTCATCGCGGGATTGCCTCCTGATACAATCAGCACAACAGGGAAAGGGACGCACCGCCTCGCCCGCCCCGGCCCCCGCTCACGGAGGGGGCGCGAAGACGGCGCCCCACGCTCAGAGCTCCGGCGTCACCGCCGCCGCCACCACCGCCGCCGACGGCGGTGGGGTGGCCTGAGCGGTTGGCGGCGTCAGTGGTGTTGGTGGTGCCGGTGGTAGGTGGTGGTGGCGGGGGCTGCGGCGGTGGTGATGATGGGGTGGGGGTGGGGGGTGGCGTCAGTGGTGTTGGTGGTGCCGGTGGTGGTGGTGGTGGCGGGGGGCTGCCGGCGGTGGTAATGATGGGTTGGGGGTGGGGGTGGGCGTCAGTGGTGTTGTGGTGGAGGCGCGGGCGGTAGCGGTGGCGGCAGTGGTGGGTGGCGGCGGTGGTAGTGTAGGGTGGGGGTGTGGCGGCGGGAGTGGCGGGTTGGCGCTGGCTTTGGTGGTGGCGTTTGCGGTGGCGGAGGCGGAGGCGGAGGCGGCCGGCGGCGGCGGTTGCGGTGGTAGTGATGGAGCGCGGGTGGTGGCGTGCAGTGGGGCCGTGGCGGCGGCGCCGGTCATGATCGTGACAGCGGCAGAGGCGGAGGGCGGCGGTGGCGGTGGCAGTGGCGGTGGCAGTGGCGGAGGTAGTGATGGGGTGGGGGTGGTGTCCGTGGCGCGAAACTGCCCCGCCTTCGAGATGCGTGCCTTGATTCTGCCAGGAAGATGTTTTTTGTGGCGACTTTTATTCATAGCAGACAGCGTATTGCGTTTTGGGAAGATTTGTGAATAGTTCGCCTATTTCCCAAACTTGTATTTGCCTACTTGAAGCAAAAAGGTCTTGAAATAAAGAAGCTTCCAATTTAATGTGTTTCATAACGAGTTACTGTCTTTATATGGGGGAGAGCGCTCACAAAACTAACCTTATATATACTAAACTTACAATCTACACTTAGTAGAAGATTTATATGCTTCTGCATAATTCGACATCATTATACTTATTTACATTGTTAATAGTTTCGAGTACTTACTAATAATAATAATAATAATATAATAATAAGGAAGAAGAAGAAGAAGAAGAAGAAGAAGAAGCAGAAAAAGAGTAGAAGAAGAAACTTTAAAAATGAAATTAAAAAAAAAATAGAAAAATAAAATTACTACACTAACATGCAAAACACCTACAAAACTGAATTTGTTTTTGAGGCTAGTTCTTATATCTTATAACTTATTCGATCAGTCCTTTAAAGTCTGTCAGCTCGACTTGCTTTTTCTGTTTCCTGGGCGCACAGACCTTTGCCCACACATGCAACTTTGCATGTTATTCGTCCACAACATCGCAACTTGTTATTCGTCAGCAGCTGCTATCAACTTGAAGGTGCCACGCGCACAGTTGTTATCTTAATTAATAATTCAATAAATAAACTATCATTAGCCTTACGTGGAGAAGAAACGATCATTTTCTTTGTGATTTTGACACGCCGGTACAATGCCTACAGAATTTATTTTGTGCGCGACGCTGTCTCTACGAAATTGCTATTATAGGACTCCTGCTTTGATATGCTTGACCGGCATCAGTGAAAACGGAATTATAGATTTTTCGTTCTTCACCCTGTGTAATCTGCCAGTACGAAAAGGGTACACTGTATACGTGGACCTCTGACTATCGGGTAAATTTCCAGATTGGGTGCAAGGTAGGGAGGGGCGGCGTAGACATGCATAGAATGGACATCCAATTAGAGGTGGGGATACAATAGAATCGGACAGAAATACTCTCCCCCAGAGGGCGGGAAATTCGGCTGAAATTGCTCTTCCCAATCTAATAAATTGTTATGTCTATTCCACTCGTGAAATTGGAAACCAATAATGTTTTAACTACTTTGGTTGGCCCAAAATGCTCCAATCGGGGCGGTGTATCTCAAAACGTTTATGCGCTTTTTCTATCCGGTTTTTACTTACGGCCTCTACCTACTGGCCAATCATAAACTGTGACTCCTCTATCTTAGGAGGTGTAATGCATCGATCGCATGCTATGTTGCAATAAACAGCGTATGTATTATAAAGTAATTCTCGCTCCCGGTGTCGGGATTTTATCGACATTTTTCCAATAGCACTCTTGGTATTTCGGGCAACTTCATCCTAGTTCGGGTACTTCATCTAGTTTATTAATTAAAACGTTTTCTACATAATTAAGGTATCCATTAGTAACCATTTTTCTTCACATGTATACAATATATCTGGACGAGATTTTTGTTCTAATATTAAATAAACTTGTTTTAGACAAGTCACCTTCGCTATTCTGGCCGATTTTCTTCTGAAATTGCACTTGTCAGGGCATAGTCGTCAGTAAACCTCAACTCGGGGTCAGGTGTTCTTTTATATTTTCATTACATCACCTTTTCAATAGTTACGCCAATAACTCTTTGGAGCGGGGCGCGATGATGTGGCGAACCATTTTTGGCATTAAGTGTCCGGGGAGGGGTGGGGGGGAGGCGGAAAATAATCACTACGCGCGCAAGCGCCACATAACCTCAAACTGGCGAGCCTCTCCTCCTCGCTGGAAATTCGGCCACCGAATAAAGCGGCCAGGGAGAGTCTCTGAGACTGTCCTTTGCGAGTTCAATACCCAACGAAGGCTTCCTTTAATTTCTTTCTCCCGCCGCGCCGCTTCTTTTTCGTTTGCCCCCATCAATCTTGAGCTGCTTAATCCGAGTGTTTATGTTGAATTCCGCTCTCGTCTGGCGGTCGCGGATTAATATTTAACGGAAACAACGGTCTGCGACGTAATTATAAAGTTTCTCGCTCATTTGCATGCTCATGGACCGGGGCGGGCGTTCCGCAGGGTGCCTGGGGGTGGGGTTGGCGGGAAGGCTCGGTATATCGGGGGCGAGGGTGCGGGGCGGATCGCCCCTCTGAGAGGGTAGGGGCCATTACGGGTCAACGCCCCCGCCACGCCCGCGCAGGCCGGCGCGAGCGAGGGGCTGCGCGCTGGCCGGCGTCCAAGCGAGCGCCCTGCTATATACTGGGCAGTAAAATATCGCGCGTTATTAAATCTGAGAGGTGGGGCGACGGTGGCGGCGCCAGTGGCGGCGGCGAGACCGCAGTGAGGCCCGCAAGAATGGCGCGATAGTCCACGGCGCGCCGCACCGGCGCCGGGCACGTGCCGGCTTCCTCCGTTTGATAAAGCGCAAGGTGGAGGCGACCGGCGCGTGGCGGAGCGGAGCGCGGGCGGGGTGGGGCGTGCGCCGGGAGGCTCGGGGCGGGCCGGGTGCCGGGGGGTGGAGGCGAAGTGGAGCGGAAGGCGGCGGGGATGAGCGGTGACGGGACAGAACGGGGCGGGGGCGGGGCGCAGGTGGAGCTGAACGGCGGCATGGCGAAGCGGAGCGGCAACGCGGCAGGGCCGGGCTAAGGCGAGTGGGAGGGGCGGGGCGGTGGAGGGTGTGGGTGGGCAGGGCGGAAGGGGTGCGGGCGGGAGTGGCGGAGTGGAGCGGCTCGGGGCATGGGCGCGGAGCGGGCGGGGGCAAGTTGGCGATGCGGGCGGGGGTTCGGGGGCCCGGGCGGGGTGTGCTGGGTGGGGAGGAGAGGGTGGGGTTGAGCGTGGCGGGGATTGCGAAGGGGTGCCGGGGCATGGCGGAGCCGGGGCGGCGGCGGGCAGAGGCGGAGCGGACGGGGCGGGAACGGTGAAGGGCTGCGGGTAGGCGGGGGAGCGCGGCGTGGCGGGGAGATTGGCGTGAAGGAGGGCGGGTAGGGTGTTCCGGCATAGTGCCGGATATCAGTGCCACGCGGCTCCTCGCGGTTTGCTGGGGACGGAGACCGGGATGGGCCGAGCTCCCTTTCGCCGTTTGCGCCTCCAGCTGGGGAGGCACCGCCTCGCCCCTCCGCACGTGCCTCTTATAAACCCTAATAGGAAGGACGGAATGAAGTTAGCTTCATGAAAGACGCCTAAATTTTGACATCCCTATGAACACCGGTGTCAAACTTATAAAATTGCCTTTCCGTTTTATCGTTTTATATAAATAATAGTATTTTTTTATCGTTCGATCAGATTTTAAAAAAATATATTGAATGATTGATAGTAAGATGTGTTATTCCATTTCTGTAAAGTAACAAATTGTAATATCTGACGCTCGTGATAACATTCAGTGGAATACTCTACAAAACTTGCTCAATTTGCTTTTATTCGCATTAGCCGAATGTACAAATTACGCAACTAATGTAAATCTTCGGGACAGGAATATTTTAACGATCAAAATGTTTGGCTTTCTTCTTCAATGCTACGGTCCCTTTGTAACTCAGTATTAACAGTGAAAATTAATTTAATGTACTAATAAAAAATTCCTCACTTCAGTTCGTAAAGGTGAGCTGGCGAGGCGGATATCGTCATTGGTCTAAGGGGCTGGGGGAAGTGGCCGCTGCGCCCGCAGTGGTGGACGGCAACGGTGACGATGCCCAGGGGGTGGGGGGGGCGGGGGGGGGGCGCAGATTCTAACGTGCTTAGGCCGCGCCGCGCCGCCGCTGATTGTGATCCCATAAGCCTCAGCCGTACAGCCCCCGGTGGAAACTTGAGAGGAATCTTCCCTCGACACACCTTGCAGATGTTAACTGCGCGCTGGTGGCGGCTTGCAATCATTTTTTTCTACGGGCGTAATAAAGTTAGAAGGAGATGTAGAATTACATCAAGTTTTATTATTAATTTATTGGTACATTCCACACAATTGGTGTATGTGGCTTCAACCATTAAGTACTGTACCTCTAAGTACTTGTCATACTTTCCACACTTTGTTTTTTGTGAAGTCTTCGTAAATTTAATGGTCTCCAGAAGAGAAGGTTTTTCAGATCAGCTTCTTTTAGAAATGAAAAGAGATTCTTCTTTTGTTGGGCAATCCTCTCATTTAACTGCATTCTTTCACAATTTTCAACAAGTTCTCGTACGGCGAATAACCGGAATAAAATACATACACACACATGTAATATATATATATATATATATATATATATATATATATATATATATATATATGATACGGCGTGGTATGTTTTCCTAGAAAAAAGATTCATCTCCAGAAATGTCTTTGTTCTGAGATCTATTTTGAAGATTTCAACTCGATTTATTTATTTCTCCAGATTTTCCTCTTGGAACTGATCATTGTATTCACTGGATTGCATTCCAATGCACTATTTAGCTTTCAGCAAAGTTGTTATTAGTATGGCCCGGATTTAAACGACACAATATCAGTGAAATACTTTCGACCTAAAACGTATATATACAAGGCGCTAAAAATTAAATATGACTTATTTAAGTTCATTTCAAAATCATTTTGTTGATTTTTATAATATAATTAATAAAAATTCACTACACCAAAAAATGTGAATATGTTACTTACTGTTTGCGATCTTTGAAACTAACCAGCCCTGTTTTATGAATGTTTGTACGTGTATAAAACAAAGAAGAACAGAACAATAAAACCTATATTTCTCGGTCCAAAATCACGGACAAAACTTCCGAGTTTCATGATGACGTGGGACTTAATTTTTGTTATATTGAACCAATATGCGCTAATATTCAAACGAACAACGGGGCAGAGTGTGCGATATTTACAACAGAAGCGTTCATTGTTGGCTTGCAAAGTATTTTTACGTACTCGCACATCAATGGGTTACGTTAACAAACCGAGTAGGGTCATATGCTTCTTGTATACGTTTCCAAAATAATCCTTGTGGTGTAATTGTGTTGATATAGGACAACATGCCCTGAAACTTTGTCCTTTGAGAAACATTTTTAATGTTTTAATGCTTGTGTTATTAAAAGTATGACAAAAATATGGATTTATGGAGAAAATTGGCCAAATATGGTCTTTTACAAAAAGTTGGTAAATATGACTTTATACACACAATAAAAATACATGTTTAACACGCCGTGTGCGAAACGTAGTTTCTCGTGCTTGTTTTCCATGTACAATGTGTATTGGGCAAGATCCGCCATCCCAGAACACACAAGCAAACAGCCCGAAGGGGATTCGAACCGGCGACCTTCCGAGCCGTGCCGATCGAGAAGCACCTCTCTTAACGATCGCGGCTGCCCAGGTTGGAAAACGTTTCTCCTTTTACTACACGCTTCGGGACATTGATTGATTAGTGGTTCCGGGTACATCAACTGCTAAGGTCATTAGTCCTGTAAATGCAATGCATATGTTTTTGTCGCGGGAGGTGGCGGTGGTTATTCCCCGCTGGCTGGTGGGATCCGGCGACGACCTTCTCGTCGACTTGCAGGGGTTTTCCCCTACAAAGTATCTTCCACAACAAAGTATCCAAAGTGGCATCGTCCCAGATGGGCCAAGTTCTTGCCTCCCGACCCATCTCCTGACATGAGTGATAGTCTAGTGCATGTAAGTTTATTTGTTTGTAAGTAAGGGATGTGGATAGGACAAGGAAGAGGAAGGAAAGATCGCGTGCGGACCGTGGCCCGTTCGTAAAGATACTTGCTCCTGCATTCATCTGGTGTTGATCGGAGAAACCACGGCAAACTATCGATCAGAGCACCCGGCCAGTAGAACTCTCGTTCAGACAGTGGCTGCACTTGACCTAGCTATGTACGCAAAGGTTACTAAATGAGTGAGATGGGACTTACGACGATAGGTGAAAATGGGGAATCAGTCCCTGGAATGGAAATACGAAAGGAAGGAGCATATACTGTCCTTAGTCCAGATTCTGGGATGCTGCTCCGGCATTCTCCTGGAAGCGATCAGGTAATTCTTGGAAAACCACTGCCAAATCGGCCGGTTCGATACCGGTAGACATGACAAACTCGAAGACATCGAGCAAACCGCCGACACATGGAGGTCATGAAAACCGCAATCTCCTAATCACAGGTACGATCGACCAATATTAACATTTCTCACAAATAATATGTGGTAATAGTCCATATATATACTTATTTACTTAGGTGATTAACAGGTTAAATTAGATTCTGACATTGCGTGAGTTATTTTTAAAGTTGCCTACCATGAACTTATTTCAATCATCATAAATATTCAGGACAAGTTACAACATTTAACGTTTTAATAAACGGTTCTTAGTTATATATACAAGGAGCTCCAAATAATATACATTCAATTTTGTACATACTTAAATATCACCAAACTAGAATGAATGTAATAAGACCATTCAGAATAAAATGGAAAAACTTGTTACTTTGTGATAATTAGTTACCGTGGCCAAATGTTCTGGAAATCAGTCGGATCCCAAATAGGATCCCAAGTCATGTGCTATCCTTTATTCCCCAGTAATTTTCCTCGCCCATCTCACTGATGTATGGAGCGAAATTTCGTTGCCAACTGGACTTTTTTTTAGCGTAGAAAGTATAGACTGCGGGTCATCTTAGATCTCTGTCATGGGACCGTGCGAAACGAGAAAATGATTTTGGAAGTGTAACCAACACAGTAATCAAGAGAGCAAACTTCGTTAATATTTTAAATAACATACTGTCAGGAGAACGATGAGGTGTATCCATTCATGATTGACACACGAAATTGAAAGTAATAATGTATGATGAGAATATAGTTATAATTGAACACATAAAAAAGGTGTGTGTTTCTGTACTCGGATAATTTGCGAGTTAAATTTATTCTTCTCGGACCAACGCACCTCAATATAGACTTTGGGAGATACTGTGTGTGATTTCACGTGACTACTTCAAGTCTGATTTGATTACGAAAATCAACACTGTCTTTAGTCTTACTGATGATTCTGCATGTTGCATTATAAATTGTTTATTTCTTATTAAGAAACTCAGATAACGTACTTACTACTTTTGAAAACTTAAACTAGTGGCCCTACAACAGTACATACCCTCTCACATTATTTCTGACGTTTCCAATTTTCCAAAATGTGACCTACATTATTCTTTTAAGCGTCCCTTGTTATGTCCGTTGACAATATATGAAGCAGTTGTTGAGAATATGTATTTTTTACAATTTACATTAACTTACATTCACTATGTAATTTACTTTAACATATTAAGCGAAAACTACTCTTTTTTAAAATAATTGTACATGCCTTTTTAAATAATATAATTATTTAGAACAGATTTTCTTGAAGAAAAAATCTGTATAAGCAATAATGTACTTTTGCGATGTTCATTTTGCATATTTAAAAAATTCAGAGTTCGCCGAAAATAGGACTGCACCACTTTTATAGTATTTTGATACAAAGGAGTAAAACATTTAGAGAATATTTTGGAGCCGTTTTCAACGAAATTAATCGTTAAATTTTTTTAATTGCGTGATTTCCCGCAAAAGTACGCACAAACTACTCAAATTTTCGTAAAATTCGACATAAACTAATTTCAAAATGTCTTTGATGAACATATTTCATTACGGGAGAAAACTCTTAATATTGTAACTCTAGAAAGGCTCCGTAAAATGTTTAACTTTTGCAGTTGTCGAAAAATCAGGGATATTAATGAAAATGAGATGTACACCATTCTTTGTAGTGATCTCTACGCTATTCCCGAAAAAGGTTTTTATCAAACACTTTTGGTCCATTATTGAGAAATTTTTTAAAATGTTGAAGCTTCATGTAAAGTAGCCTCAGAAAATATCCGTTTCAAACTATTAGGGTCTTGAGTTTGTGCACATCGATCGCGGAATATCAATGTTGGAGAAAAGTGTTTCAACGGTTTAGGTGCTATTGGAAGGTGGTATTGGAAGTTCTTACTGCACATAGGAACAAGAAATATCTACTTTTTCGTTATGAAGACCGAACAATAAATTTGTCTGACGAAAAATCACCACTTTCCGGCGCAGTATTAGAATATTTTCTCTTCTTTCGAAGTAAGTGTTTTGTGACCTTGCTTGGACACCATGCTGACAAAGAACAGCAGTCCTCGTCGTTTACACCATCCTCAACCACCTCACATGCGCAAAGTCTTCCAAATTCAGTCTTAGCAGAGAGAAACTCCTCGGAGGTTCAGCACAGAGACACAGAGCTCCCGTCTCGTTCATTGGTCGCACAACCTTAAAAGTCGGAGGCCTTGAGGGAGGCTGCTTTTGGAGGGGACTGTCGCCCCGCGCCTCCTTATCTAAAGCGGCTCGCTGTCGTCCCCATTAGCGGCGCTCGGTTTTTAACTCACTTAGCGATGCAAATTCCCGACGGCGGCGGCGGAGGAGGTGGTGGCTGGAGGCGACGGCGGCGCGGGGGCGGAGGGGGCGGATGCTGCGTGTAACGACGCTATTGAGGCTTCGACGCCGCCGCTGCACAGCCCCGGGTGCGAAGCGTCGCTGGTGGGGACAGTGGGTCGGTAGCGGTAGAAGCTGTGGCAATGGTGGGAGTGCTGTGTTGGGTGGCGGTGGAAGCGAAAGTTGCGACTAGAGGGGAAGAGGTAGCGACGGTGGGGGCGGAGATGGCGATGTAAGAGTTCGCGAGCGAGCGGGGAAGGGCGTAGGCGTAGGCGAACGAGTGGGGAGCTGGGCTGGACGGTGGGGGCGGGGAGAGTGACGGTTGGGAGGTGGTGGGGGCGGATACGATGGCGTAGGCGTTGGCGAAGGATTGGGTGATGTGAGCCTGGACGGCGGGGCAGGGAGAGTGACGGTTGGGAAGTGGTGGGGATGGTTACGATGGCGAAGGCGTTGGCGAAGGAGTGGGTGATGTGAGCATGGAGGGTGGGGCAGGAAGAGTGACGGTTGGGAGGTGGTGGGGGCGGATACGATGGCGTAGGCGTTGGTGAAGTAGTGGGTGATGTAAGCCTGGACGGTGGGGGCAGGGAGAGTGACGGTTGGGAGGTGAATTCGATGGCGTAGGCGTTGGTGAAGGAGTGGGCGAAGGAGTGGATGACGGCGGAGGCAGGAAAAGTGACGGTTGGGAGGTGGTGGGGGCCGATACGATGGCGTAGGCGATGGCGAAGGAGTGGCTGAGGAGGGCCTGGACGATGGGGGCGGGAGCGATGGTTGGAAGTGGAAGGGAGCGGAGATGTCGGCGTAGGCGTTGGCGAGGGACTGGGTGAGTTGGACCTGGACGGTGAGGGCGGGAAGAGCGATGGCTGGGAGGAGGTGGGGGCGGACACTGCTTAGGCGTTGGCAGGTGAGCGAGTGAGGATTGGAGGACGTGGGTGGCGGGAGCGACGATTGGGCGGAGGCAGGGACGAGCGGGTTAGGTGGACGTGGACGATGGGGGGCGGTGGGAGCGACGGTGGGGCGAGGGGCGGGGTCGTGAGCATGGTGGCGATGGAGGGCGTGCCGAGCGTTGCGAGCAACAAGCGTGTAACTCCGCCTCTTGACGCCCTGATTGATCAATTAACGCGCCCCTTGCGTCACCGCCCCTCCCCTCCCGCCGCCCCGGCCGCCTGATTGACAGGCGCCGCACCGCGCCGGCGACTGCGGCGGCACCCGTGGCGCGATGGCGGTTGCAGCTGGACAAAAGGCCCAATCCAAGAGCTTTAGTTTTGCAATTAATGGGAGTGTAGTATATTTGGATTATTTTATTTCATTTATTGCGTTTTATTTAAAAAAAAATACCAATTTATTTTAAATGGAAGAAATCAATTGATGTTTCATGTTGGTGTAATTACATAACTTTTTTGTATTCCATCGATAAAAACGACTATTGATAATTCAACTACTTGTGCATATATATAATAATAATATTATATATAATATATTATAGTATATATATATAGAGAGAGAGAGAGAGAGAGAGAGAGAGAGATTCATGAGATACCTACCAGGAAATATTCCGTTATCAAAGTTTTGCATCTGTCTCTGTTGCCTAAAACGATTGTCGCAATTATCTTTTTTGGCAATTTTGACTATTTTCGTTGCAAGAAATCATTCATAAAATGACATCTTACGACACAAATTATGACGTATTTGCTGATTTTGGCACGAATAAATGCATCATCGCACATTCAGCATTGCAGCGAGAGAATCGTGGGTACGCAGCTATAAACTAAGAGCTGACCACCGTTTTTTCGCACAGACCTCAAACACCCGTGATGTCACTATGAAGTTGTTTCCAAAAGGTAACTTTGATTCTCTTATAAATTAAAAACCAACATGAGACTTGCACCATTCTCTTAAACGTCCTTCAGACTATCCAACAAGAAAATTTATTCAAAATCGACTGCGCCATTTTATTGAATATTTCATCTTAAAAATTCATCTTATTTAAACGTTTCTTCTTAAGCGCGAGAAAGTAAAAATAATATAAATGGAACTTGTTTATAATTATTATACGCAGCTATCATTGTAATACACTTTTTTATGAAATATCGCAATTTTTTCTTCAGTAGAGCTGCTCACTTCAAATTTCCCATTCAGGCTCTCATTGGATTCGTACCGCGCTTTCTTTTTCTCAAGTGTGGTGTCCGAATACAATCTCTTCTACATAAAACGTCCATTTCAAATTCCAATTGAACAGAGAAATAACTTTGACCGCCGAGAACTAACGTCTAGTCAGCCCTGCATTTACGACGTTTCGGCGTGATGCTTGCACTCTGAAGGGCGCGTGCACCCAAGGCTTCACTACCCTACTTCCCCAAGAGCGCGTGCGGAATTAATGCGTTCCTCCGCCGAGGGTGGCGCGCGGTGTCCTACTGCCAGTTGCAGTGTTAATTACGGCTCGAAACACCGTTTTCATTGCCAAATGTCTCCTAAATTGTACGGTAAATGGTTGTATAAAAGCATAGACGACAGTCTGTCTAATATATTTCCTCTATAATTTAAGTAACTTGAAGAATAACACACGACTGATTGATTATTAGTGATTCCGGACGTGGCAAATGCTGATTCATTAGTTCCGTAAGTGTAGTGCATGTTTTTTTTCTAGGGAGGTGGCGGTGATCTTCCCCCACTGGATCGCGAGATCCGGCGCCGAACTACCGTCAGCTAGCGGGTAATTACCTAACTAGATATCTCCGTCAAGCGGGGCACCGTCCCAGTCGGGACAAGCTCCAAGACTCCCGACCGGTCTCCCGGCAGGTGTGATAATACAGTGCATGTTGGTGTATGTATGTAAGTACAGGGTGAGAATAGGTCAAATAAAGGGAAGGCAAGAGCGCGCGCGGTTCGTAGCCCGTTTGTTAGAGTACTACTCCGGCATTCGCCTGATCGAAGAAATCACGGAAAACTACCGATCAGAGCAGCCGGTTGCGGCTGAACCTGGCAGAGCTGACAAGCTAGTGTCGAAGATCCTGCCACTCGAACCTAAGATCTTCCGGTCAGAGGCACAGCAGTGACTTCAGTTGATGCCGTGTGTCACCTATCCCGGTAATAACCTACAATGTTTAACTATTATTGGTTTTATGTTTAAAGTGAACTTTGTCAGATGGATTTCAGAGGTACTACATTATATCACCTAAAAAGTAAAAATAATGGGAAATGCACTGAAAATAATTACACGTTTCTGAATATCTAATATGTTTGCTTTTCGAATACTTACTTAACAAATTCCCCTTGCGAAGTAATTGGAGTCTCGAATGAATATTCAAAATGTATGTGAAATTACACATTATCATGTATGATAATAAAAGCCTACTTTAAAAAAGTGCTACGAATATATGAACACATGCTTTGTACACAATGTGAGCAAAATTTAGTAAAAGTGCAAGTGTGACAAAATTTCTAAATAATCTAAAAGATTCCATGAAGAGCATTCTCTTAATGGGTAAAGTGGTAATTCCAACCCAATATCTGATAAAATGTAATGCTTCTAAAATTCTTAACAGAATTTCCAATTAACATCGCCCTTACCTAAGCAAGTATTTTGGCTCTTTCTCGGAACGTACAGAGGGCGTTTCTTACAACAAATAGGAAGGGTGAATATTGACATACAAGGAAAGCAATCATTGTGAAAAATCCGATATGGACAAACACTCTGTCCTTAATCCGTAGCTTAAAGTACTAATAGCATATCACTACTGTTACTTCTACAACTCCATAATATTTATCGTGCTACGGTCCTGAACATGTACGTTTGTTTGTATAGCCTCGTTTGCGTGGACTCAAATGGTGCAAATAATTGTGATGGTTATCGATCATCGTTGGATAGAAACATGGAGTATGGCAGGTTTTTATCAGCTCATGATGATGATGTAGAAGGAAAAGGCAAACAATGAGATATCCCATATCGTCAACTATATCACTGATAATTTCACAATTGACTGAATGTGACTAGTACAAGTTCTTTAATACTAAGTCGTACCACCCAATTACTCGTGTTTTGCTTGCTAACAGTGATAACTCCATATTCACGTTTCTGCGTCTTCGAGCTCTGCTTTAGCTTCCTCTTTTGAATTGAATTAATGTCTTATTTTACGTGGCGAGACTCGGGCCTTAAGACCCGCTCTCCCGACTGACCACCCAAATTTCGCTACACTCCTTTCACCAACTAGCGGAGAAAGGAGGTATTTCTTGGCCGAGAAACAGGCGATTTTGAATTTAGCTCAGAGGCGTCATTTAGGCTTGAGGATCTTTTACATGCAAGTAAATCTACTAATATGGGACTGCCGGCTTTACTTCCCCTCCGAAGGAGGCGTACGAAGGATTTTTTCGCCCTTAAAAATCCTCTTCCAGTCTCCTCTTGCCATCACGTTTCCCTGGTCCACTCCCACCAACATACTTCCCAACTCCAATCTTACCTCTCAATCCTCATTGCCCCGCCGTCCTTTCATTGCGGCTAAACCCCTTTCCGTGTTCATTTTCACCCATTTTCCTCTCCAAAGCTGCATTCCTCATCGCGCCAAACACCCCCTAGCCGTTCCGTCAGTCCTCGGCGCGCGA
>BOPP01000052.1:5467450-5484977 GCA_017312745.1 Gryllus bimaculatus | reverse complement strand
GGGGCAGGCGGAGGCAGTCACATAAACCGAAACGGTGCTATTTTGGATTATTGCGAAACTAGGGCTGCTGTTTTCTGTGAATGGTGGAGGAGGCGAGACATACGAAAGGGAAACAAGTGCGCAACGAGTTGTCACTCGCTTGGGAGCGCGTAAATCAGGGCGTTCGTTGGACTTTTGTTTGTGCAGCCGGTGCGATCTGCCGGGGAGGATCTTCCTTTCGATATAGGGGTTGATTGAGAAGCGATGCAGCTGGGGTCCGGACTTGTCCTCAGGACGGAAATGGTGATCGTGATGATTCAGCGGACGAGACTGTATTTAGTTGCTATAGCAAGACGGGAAAATTTCGAAATTTGCTTGGGTTAAACTTTGTTAGTATTTTTTTATGCAATTATGTTTTGCAATAAATGCCGTATAAATAGTATTTGTTTCCATTATATTATTATTAATATTAACTCTAATTTTGTCGAGTGGATTTAAAATATTGTAAGAATGTTTTCAAACAACATACTCGTAGTAACACCATTTAGAGATTTTAAATATAAAATCAAAGTATATAATGTATTTCCAAATAAATATAAAGAGTACATTTCGAAGGAACACTTCTCAACAAAACATGGTTGTTTTAATCACTTCAACGACCTGTGATACCAATATTCAAATAATGAGTATTTATGACAACAGAAAACGGGTGAGATACACTGAAGATTAAATCGGTTGAGTCCTTCACGTCTCTAGCTTTTCTCATCTTAGCCCATCTAATAACTTAAAAAAATTGTAAACTTTGATTCTAAATTATTTTTTAATACTGTTACTCTTGCTAAACACTAGAAAGAAAAACACTAGAAAGAATTGTTTACTTCTTACCAACTTTTGAAATTAAATTCTAAGAAAGTTCACTATTTGTTTCGAAGTGTATTGTGCAACGTCTTTAAACAAATACTAACTTACAACTGTACTTCCAAAATTTCTTCTATTACTTTGTTGTGCAGGTACACAGAATATTTACAATTGTTTTTTCAACTGACCTCTATCCAATATCTCAGAATACATTCAACTCCAGAAACCGAATCAGGTAATTAGAAAGCATGTCAAAAACGACAATTTTAAAAACGTCCATTCATACAGAACATTTTAACATCTCACCTTCAGAGTACGTTCTCATTGTTCAAACTAACGAAGGTAACCTCCTTTCACCCGTCCGTCTCGCTTGTGTTACTCACGGTTCGATCCCTTCCGGTTCAACAGTTGAGACAAATGAGCTGTCATTCGTTGCGTCTCGGTCTCCTGGTGAGAAGTTTTTTGGGGTTCCGAGAAAAATATCTCTAAAAACTGTGTTCTTGCGATTTTTTGGCAATTACAACTAGTTTTGGGGGACATATGGTACCTAAAGAAGTGATCAATAGTTCATCTGTTCAACAGGACAAATCTATTGGCTTGATTCTTACCCGGTTCCATCTAGGATATTCTAGAATGGATTATTATGTGAGTCACATGTCACAGAAACATGTCAAATATCTGATCGAGCAAAGCAAACAAATAATGTCAATTTTTTCAAATATTGCTAATTTAGGGATTTTATTTTTAAAATATATTTTTATTCATTTATGTTAAACCTTTACTCATCTTTCAACTATTTATAGTTAAAATGACGGGAAGGGATTCTGAAACTCAAGAAAACGTGCGCAGATAATCTTCTTCCCATACGTCACATACAGTTTTTACTGTTTTTTTGACTAAATAAATCAAAAATTAAAATATAAATCTAAATAAGAGAGAATTGTTTGATTTAAGAAGGAAATGGTGTATGTTCAAATACAAACGAATAAAATTGGTATGCTTTCAAAAAAATAATAAATATGTTATAATGATAATGAAATAATGAAATAATAAATGAAGATAGCACACAGCATCCTCGACAAGATAAATATTATACATATTTATAATCCTATGTTTCAACCAAACTACCACTACATTGGTGACGAATTACTACACTCTCTCGTATTTACATGAATTGTTACGCCTTAATTTATCCGAGTGACGA
This sequence comes from Gryllus bimaculatus, assembly GCA_017312745.1. Taxonomy (NCBI): domain Eukaryota; kingdom Metazoa; phylum Arthropoda; class Insecta; order Orthoptera; family Gryllidae; genus Gryllus; species Gryllus bimaculatus. The sequence continues at coordinate 5,482,936 of BOPP01000052.1, read as the reverse complement.
TAATTAAACCTAATTTTTATTTAATTAAATAATTACACCAATATTTTAATCGACACTTTTCATGTAAGTTTATATACCCGAACGTGGACGAGCCAGACAAAAATTATATGTCTAAAATAATTCATATTATAAACTTGCAAAGCACAAAACAACGTTTCAACACGACACTTCATTAAAAATCTCTAGTCATAACAAACAATTTGGCATTACTTATCAATTTGGGTAAAAATAACCTAGGAGCTGCGTTTATTGGACCATTCCAATGAAACAAATCGTTACAAATCGCTTCATTTCCTCACCTTACCCCCACACGCGCCCCGACTTCCTCCTCGGCCTCCCCTACACTCATCGCGGGCGGGGGCGGGGGCGGGGGCGGCGTGCAGGGCGCGAGGCGGCGGAAACGGGCTCGAGGGCGAACTTCCGGCGGCGGTGCCGTTGTTGTGCACCGAGCGGAGATAAGGGGCGATGTAATTAAGACTTTGTAATCCACTCAAGGCGTGCGGGGCGCGGGCGGTGGCGGGGGCGGGTGCCGCGAGCGGTGCGTAGGAGATTTACGGGCGCGACCCGCGGGTCAGCGGCCAATTAATTAGCGCGATAATGACGCGCGGCGCGGCGCCGAGCCTCTACTGTTTCGCGACGCCCCGCGCCAGCCACGCCCCCCGCAACCGCCGCGCGGATCAACAAGTGCGCGTGCACCCGCAGCGAACTGCGCGGTGCTGTGATTGATTACGTTGTGTCCGGGTGCGACTACTACTGTCGTCTACTCCGACTACTACTGTCGACTACTACTGTCTCGTTGGTATAGTGCATGACATGTCCCCGGAGGTGGCGGTGTTCCTCGTCCACTAGAAAGTGAAATTCTAACGGTGTCATTTTCATACGTTACATCCTCTTGCAGGATCACACTCTATATTCATCTGGTACGAGTCCCGAGTCTACACATACTATGGTTTGGTTTTTGAAATAATGTGATTTGCTATTGTTTTCTCCATGGCCAATTCTATCATTATCAGTCAATCATTGACTTGACAATACCATTTACTATTTTTTCTCCATGACCAATTTTAACATTATCAGTTCATCACTCACTTTTTGTTTCCACGTCAACTATTCACTAATAATGACAACCACAGAGAAAACAAAATAAAATTACATTCTTTCGAAAACCAGACTAGCTGTGGGTGATTTGATGAAATCGGAGAAGTCTGACGATTCCTATCTGTCTTACTATAAATAGCGATGCTGTATTTCTCGACATGTAGGTCTACACGTCAGTTCGTGGAGGCCGTTCTCTCCAGGTATCTCGCCCACCGGAGCATCGTCCTAGCCGAGATAAGCTCATGAGCCCACGACCGATCTCCTGTCAAGAGGAACATGTAACTTGAGGTCCGGAGCCCGTTCGAAATGTTCCTGCTCCGGCATTTGCCTGACATTGATCGAACCACGGAAAACTTGTGTGCAAAGCAGCCGGCCGCTAGGATTCTCCCTCAGTCAGCGATTGAATTCGACCTAGCAGCCACCGCGAACCGTAGACCTTGCCGGCCAGAATCGCTGAAATGGCAACAATTGACCTGAGCCATCTCTGCTTGTCGCACGGCAGAATACAATGCGCACTTTCACGACTTTATTAAACATTTGTAACATTTGATAGTAATATTTTCTTACTTTGATATAAACTCGCATGTAAAGTGTAGCTTGTTTGCATGTGAAGATGAGCTCGTGGCATCGTTACCCCAAGTTATGCGATATTTCATATATACTGTAGTCAATTTAAATGCGCCTTTTTTTGAAAAGAGAAATCCAGTACACTACATTTATTTACGAAAAACCAAATTTGAATACATATTCTCCGTAGATAACGGTTCTTGTACTTACATCTTTCAATTATAATATATTGCCTGGCAATCACATTGAAACTAAAAGTCGTGGTCGCATAGGGAATGGGAGTGACGCAAATTGACGAGTTTTATGAGCCACTGAAATAAAAGAGCAGACGAATGAACGGAAAACACGGCAGATGGAGATCGCAGGATGTGAAGAAAGGATGCGATGCGCGATGTGTCTCAACGGAGTAATGGGTGATGGTGGAGCGTTGATGAAACGCAGGGTGCGAAGTGAGAAAGTAGAGAGGGAGGTATTTGACGCCGATTCTTGCTTTGCATAATGTTATCGCTCCAGCCACTTCCAGTTTAAGTTTTCTGTCATCCTCTCTCCTTCCCAAGGATGTATCCTGTTTTACATCGGACTCTCATGATACGACATTTCATGCTACCTCTAGTACATTTGCTTTGCTACATTTGCCTTGTCTGGCGGCTGGCAAAAATGACGGCGACCCAGGGGGTGAGTCTTAAACGATAGGGCAGCCACAGGACACTAGGACAGATGCAGAAGTGGTGGTATTCTGAGGCCAGCGAGTAGAGGAGGTAACTGAGCAGCGAGAGGAAGTAGGTGGGTGACAGATTTATATTTAGATTTATTTAATCAAAAGATTGTAAAACTGTATGTGACGTATGGGGGAGAAGATCATTTAGCACGTTTTCTTGAGTTCCAGAATCCTTTCCCATCATTTTAACTATAAATAGTTGAAATGTGAGTAAAAGTTAAAGATAAATAAATAAAAATAAAGTTTAAAACAGCGCAATATTAGCAATAATTGAAAAACTATACATTTTCGTTCCCGAGTTATAGAAAACTTATTTGCAACGATAAACAAACTACAAATTTAATTTTTCTGCGTTGCAAACAAAATAGTAACTCGCCCTTACCCCTTCTCCTACCACTCCAAGTAAAAGGAGAGTTCAACAAAACGTGCGCATAGTGAAGCTACATTTACGTCCAGAAGCAAAACAAGGGGCCATCTCAGCATTTGCTCAATGGATCAGGGAAACTGGACAAAAGCCTGATCGAGATGGGGGTCGTTGACCCGGAAGCTGAAGTACATTACTGGTTACAAGCATATTAAGTATTTTAAGAAAAGAATACAATACAAATGTAAACTAAATCATTATACATCACCGTTTTCCTAAAATAAACATTCTTTTATTTTTTGATGATAAGTATAGTCTCTAATTGTATACAAAGAGTTATGCAGCAGAAAATATTTTACTTTTAACATACATTTGTGTACTGACTTCAATTGTTAAATGTCATCTGGCAATGCGTTGTAAAGTACATGTATTGTATGTGGATATCTGGTAGAGAGCTGTTGATACTGACAATTTATGAACATGATTTCTACGACTTGATGAACGAGACATATCTACGGAGAATTGGAAACAAGGATGTCGGGGCTAGGGTGCATTGGAACAACGAGTGACAGAGCTTCAGGGCTTTGTGACAAGGGTATATGACAGAGGAGGACGTGTAGGACGGGCCGCAGGGATTGAAGGAAGCGGGCAGTGGCGACGACGACCAGCGCTGCGCGCCACGAACTCGGAGTCGCGGCTACGGGCAGTGGGATCCAGGAGCGGTAGGGGCGACAGGGCGCCGAGAGTAGCGTAGGGCGGGCGAGGACCGCCCGCGGCGAGGGCGCGGGGGAGGATAATGCCCGTGTCGATTGGCCGGGACAGCTCCTCGCCCGGCGCGGCGACCGCATCGGCATGCGTGCCGCGCCGCGCGCGCCCTCCGCCCGGCCGGACGCGCGGGTAACTAGCCGCCAACGTCATTAGAGGCGACACGCGCCGCATCGCCAACGCCCCCTGCGCCGCAATCACACGGGCAGGTGCGGCCGGCCGCCGTCTCGCTTTCCCAGGAGGCCGTGGATAGCGTTAAGCTCAAGACGAAATATTCGTTCTAGACACACAGCTCACACGCAGTTGATTTTTATTTAGTCATCACTGAGCCGGCCTGGCTAGCATTAAGGTAGACTCGCCTTGACTTGACATTATTCCCGTATGTGTAGCGCATGTTTCCATCGCGGGAGTTAGCGGATATCTTCCCCCGCAGGATGGCGAAACCCGGCGCTGGCATGTGTCGGCTTGTGGGGTTTTTCTCTAACCAGGTATCTATCACCAGCGGTATACTGTCCCAGCTGGGACGAGCTCCAAGCACCCGACTGTTGAGATAGAGTAGTGGGTAAAAGTGAAAGTGTGTGTAAGTAGGCGGGTGAGGACAGGACAAGGAAGAGGAAGGAAAGATCGCGCGCGGTTCGTGGCCGGTTTGTTAGGATCCTGCTTCAGCATTCGCTTGGAGTTGAACCAAGAAACCACTGTGAACTACTGATCAGATTGGCCGGTCACTATAATTCTCCTCCAGACATTGGCTGAAATTGACCTAGCTCTGAAATTAGTGTCGAAAATCGCGACACCGTCAGGACTAAACACCAGGATCTCCCGGACAGAGGCAGTTCTTCTTCTTTCGAGTCGACGACAGCTAATTGCACTGCAGAGGCACTGCAGTGACATCAGTTGATGCCCCGACCCACCTCAGCCGGTTGAAGGGATCCGAGTCGAAAGGATGCTCCTGCTTCGGACGTAGATGGTATCTTCTGTGCAGTGACATGGTCGGAACTTGACCAAACCGCCAACTATCACCTTAAAAATAACCTTTGTCACCGTCTCTTCTCGCGGCCTGGAGGGAAGGTAGGTAGAGTGATTGCAAGGATCGGCTTCTCGCTGGTGATCTGCTTGCGAACATAGAGAAGAAAGCGCTGTTAATGCGTCCACGGACCATGACGTACGCCTGTCCGTCACCCTCGCTCCTCACCACCAGGGGGCAGAAGGGGACCCAGGCGCGACTCAATAAAGGCCAAGAAATTGTTTTCCATTCAGAATAAATAAAAAAAATGTATTTACTTCTAATCAAATGTAACCGCTGTAAGTTATAGTATTTCTGCAGAAATGAATTTATTTTAAGTACTGGAGAGGGAGTGGAGCTTATGTTTAAAATAAAGGGCTCGGTTAATCTGCTGTTCTTTTCACTAGGCACTCCTGCCAACCTCAAGAAAGTTCTTATTGTCCCTATGGGCGCCTTGGTCACAGACCGCAATTAGCCGGAATGGGTCTGCGGATTACAGCGTTGTAATGGATAGAGAGACTGATATAAGTGAATCAGGTTGTTAAAGTGCAATGAGAAATACTGAGAGGGGGTACGTTGGTGAATTCCTAACTGAAATACCGCCGCTAATGCCCAGTGATGATGATACAGTCTTCAATGTTTCAGGGGTAAAAAAATCCATTTCTGCACTTCGTTGTTTGTTAGCTAATTTGATAATAATACTGTTTTTTAATATACGGAAATTCTGAGAGTCTTTCAAAAATTCTGACAATAATTAATTAAAGCCCCCAAAGTGAATTGCACAAACGTAAAAATACGCATGTTTTCGAGAAAAAGAGGGACGTACTGGACGTGTTATAAGCCATTTTATTTTTTGATATGTATAAATACAATATTTCTCGACATTATCTCATTGACTTTACTACTTATGCTTGTAAACCAAAATAGTAAATTAAAGTTTTAACTAAAAAACTATCACGTCTTATCGTCCGATATCAAGTGTATTAATTAGTTTACGTAAACATTACATCGTTTTTTGAGATAATACAATTCTGTTGTGATACACCAGCTGCAAAGCCAAGCAACATATACATGAACCCTCCACATATCCTCTTCCCCACTCAATTTTATCTTTATTCATTTCACTCACTTTATTTTCCTCCTAAGCAGGGAGGTTCTTGAACCGTAAAATTGACAACGCTACTAAAGAACAAGAATGTTCCCTTCGCCGGAAGGAACGCATGTCTGTATGAAAGAGCTTCTCCGGATCCCCCCGCCCCCGATCGCCTGAGCCGCGGGGGCAGGCGCGCGCCCTGAGGGCTACCGGAGGTGAGCTCATAAGCTCCGAAGGAAGACGCACGGCCGGCGGCGGCTGAAGCGGGGCTGGCGGCGGGCGGGGGAGGTGGGGCGGCGGTGCCGGCGGGATGGCGGGTGGGAAGCAAGGGTAGCATAGGTTGGCACGGGTGGTGGAGCGCGGCTGGAGAGGCGACGGAACGGACGGTGGGACAACGGAGTAGCTAAATGGCGGGGCGGCAGAGTGGGACGGAGTGGGCGGGCAGGGTTTGTGGGGCGGCGGAGCGGCGGAGCGTGGGGCGGTGGGCCGGTGGGCGAAAGGTGGCGCGGTGTCGGGTGTCGGGGCGCGGAGAGGCGGGACGGTGGGGTGCCGGGCTTGCGGGCACGGCGGGGCGGCGGGCCGACAGGCGGCGGGGACTCGGGGCGGCGGGGCGGGCGGGCGGTGGGGTGGCGGGGCGACGGTAGCGGGCGGCGGGAGTCGGGGGTGGCGGGGCGGTGAGGGGCGGGGGCGGGACGATGGGCAGCTAAGGCGAAAGAGGCGGCGGGGCGGACCCTCGCGTGCGCGCCTTGTTCCTTTCAATATTCCCGCGGAAATTCACTTTGTTGTCGGGCATATTTGAGCGATATGACGGGGCGCGGGCGTTGTCGCCTCCTGATTTATGGAGGAGGGGCGGGCGGCGGAGGGGCGAGGGAGCGCGCGCGGAGGCCGTCAGGCGCGAAATAGCGCTGCCCTCGCCCCCCCACCCTCAGACGTCGGCGCTGGTGTCTCCTCGGCCTTGTACCTTCCTGACCTGCTATTGGATCAGCAGAGGAACGGTTAAATTTGCAACCTAGAATGCGGTGTTGGATGTACGCTGTGTTTATAAATATCATCAGTCTATTTAATGAAAACAAAAATCCCTGAATAAAAGTGCCCTGCTTCTTTCAGACCGTGGTTGCTCATTTCCGAAATGATTGATTTCTGCCTCATCATTCACTGAAGTGATTAAAAATAATCCACATTTTATTATAAAAAGTACTCAAGGAACAAAAGAAAAAATCAATGTAGATATTGTTTGTTTATACAATTTTACTTTTTTTATTTTTGTGAAACGAATCATTATTTTTATTAAAACTATTAATGTTAAAACCTTGACAAAATGTAGATACTAGCGTCGTGATTAGTAACCAAAAATGTTATCCTCGTACATATCGAAAGATTGATTGAATTGATTAGTTGTTAGTAATTCCGGGCCTTTGAATAACTGGGGCTATAAGTTCCGTAAGTGTATAGCATGTTTCAGCTCGGGAAATGGCGGTGATCTTCCCCCCCTGTTTGGCGAGATCCGGCGCCGCCCTAGAGTCGGCCAGCGGGTTTTCCCCAACTAAGTGTCTCCCACCAGTGGGGCACCGCCCTACCCGAGACAAGCTCCAAGCTCCCGACCGGTCTGCCGGCATATGTGGTAGTGTAATGAATATTAGTGTGTGTCTAAATGGTGAGAATAGGACAAGGAAGAGGTAGAAAACATAGCACGGTCCGTAGCTCGTTTGTTAGTGTGCTGCTTCGGCATTCTCCTGGTGTTGATCGAAAAAAAACAAACAGAAAAACTACCGATCAGAGCAGCCAGCTACTAGAGTTGATCTCCAGACAGCGATTGAATTCCACCTAGCTGACGGGCTAGTGTCGAAAATCATGCCACCAGGGACCCGAACCTAGAATCTCCAGGTCAGAGGGTCTGTAGTGATACAGTTGATGCCCTGAGCCAGCTCTTCCGGCTCATCGAAATAATAGTTATTTGTGCTTCAAGGGCGTTAGATGGGTTCTAGTGATCGAGCGGCGACAAAATGCCCCAGGGCTTTCTGTCGCCCGAGATCATTAGAACCAGTTAATGCCCGTGATTAATAATATGTACTTATAATTTTTTTACCAAATTCTATTGATTCAGATTTATTTATTTACTAATTGACTAGATGTTAACTTGATTTGGTTTGTCTTTTCATATTTCCCTTCAATAATTCCCTTTCACAAATACCGCTCATAATTCCCTCCATAATAAAACATGTAGCATCATTCACATTTTTTCGTATTTCCCTCGTAACTACGATCCTTTTCTCCCACGTAAATCATGTAGTGTATAACGAGCTCCATATCGAAGACAATAACAATAACGTGTCATTAAAAATAAATATATATTTGGTTTAGAGCAGAAATAAAACGTTTATCAATATAATGAAAAGACACATAAACGTATTTGTATTTGTAGAAATGTTACCTTTAATGAGCGACCTGCAAACTGAAACCATGAATGAATACATCGTCACAGACATGAGTCATCATCATTAATCATTCAGGAAAAGGCGAGTGAAATATCTTCATCGGCTGCGGAAGTGCTTTCGGAAGTGGGGAGGTTTCTTCGTTATCAGTACCCCTTCACGCGCGCGCGTGATAAATTATTTTGCAGTTCCCAACTTTTCTTCCGGTCTTCAGCTCGTCGCTTGTGTAAAATTGAGCAGTCACCGACGGGAGGCTCACCGCGTTCACTCTCCCCCCTCCCCCTCCCCCGTCCCTGCGACCTTGACGCCAGCAGACGCGCGCCGCCCGGCGCTGGTCGGTCGCGTGTTCGCGGTGTTGGCGGCGACGGCCTTGACAAATCGTCCCTTGGCCTGGGCAGGAAGGTTCTTCCTGCGGCCGCCAGGCGCGCCGTCAGCGTCAAGCCGGTCGCTCAGCATCTGCTCAGCATGCCCTGACCAGCACTCATTTTAGCGACCCATGACAAAAAAAAAATCATTCTTCAGTCTCGCCACGTAAAATAAGGCATTAATTCAATTCAATTCAATTCTTAGACATCTTACGTATTTGCCAGAAGAAATTGTACAAGCAACCTCAGAAGTTTCATTTGAGATATATTATGATATTGTAGTGGAGTCGTTCGCTCTGTTAATTTTCTATTTCCATTGTTCACAACGGAACGACTGCAAAATGCAGCTAATATCCTTTGTTTTATTGTCTATGCTCTATGTTGAAGGGACCAATATATTGACAAATAACATCACTCAGAGATAACTCATACAATTTTATATATTAATATGATTGTTTTTAACATATGATATTTTATTATATTTAAGGAGATTAATTTTGAGTGTGCTCCGTTTGAATAGTAGTTAATTTTTATTTCGTATTACAATAGCGTAAGAACGATACTTTTCTATTTTAACTAAAGCTATTTCTTATTATTAGGAAGTGATACTGCTAATTATAACGTCTATAACCTGTTCATCGTTTTCTTCCTCTCACTAAACTTAATTTATTTTAGCAACCGATGTATATGAAATTATGCTGAAACGTCTTACGTATTTCAGAGAATAAATAGAACAACTGCCCTTGCATGTGTCGTTTGGGATACGATTTATCGTTCGTGTTCTGCAATATTGGCAAAAGAAATATAGGTGTTGAGATAAATGAGACTGGAGTTTTCATCTTGCATTGAAAAATATTATTCTTGCATTCTCATTTTTGTCATTTGTTGGTGGAATATGCTAGTGTGGGATATGCTACTATTGCTGCTAGAAGGTAGACCAATCTGCAATTTTGGAGAGTGCAGTAACACAAAATTCGTATTTTTTGAGTTGGGTCACCATAGCTACCCTTAGCTTGAGTCTAATTAAAGCCCGTCATGTCTTCTAGAGAGAATAAATAATCATCGTTAGAACCAGTCTGTATTGCTACCCACTTCAATTACAATTTCGTCATTAAATACAGCTTCATTTCTTTTCCTTCGACAGTCCAGAACGAATCGACCACAGCACGAGTCTCAAGGGGAGCCGCTTATGGGCCAACGTGTGGCAGCGCGAGGGAGTAAGGGGCCCAGCGCGATCACAGTTCATTAGGCACTGCACCTCGGCCCCGCCGCCGCCGCAGCCGCCCCGAAGACAGGCTGTTTCTTCGTTCTGTCGCCCCCGAAGCCCGCCCCCTGCCCCGCTACTCTCAACGCCCGCCCTCGCTGCTGCCTTGGGTCCCACGGCGCCGTCGCCTCCCGAGCGATCGTTTTTTATTTGGGCGCGTCCATTGCTCACTGCCGTATGGCCGGGCGCGAGTGCGGTGAGTAAATCAATGAAGCGGTGCTGGTTGTTGGTAATGTTTGATTGTCGCCAATATTCGCGGTCACTAACAATGATGAGCTGTCGTGGAATCGAGAACAGTTACTGATGATTTTGTGTACAAAATATCTGGTTTTGCGTTTGTGTTGTTTGTGAAATACGTTCGTGTCTTGTACATAGAGATGTACGAGTACAATGTACGTTGTACTTTTCGCGTTTTAGACGTGCTGTTCCGAAAATTTTCGCTTGCAGAGTTTTGTTTTCATACCAATATTTATATTTACAATATATGTAGGTACACGTTCATAAATAATGTGAACAAAATAAAAACATTTTAAAGCATTGTTATTAATGAATTAATTAATATTGCAATTGTTATCACGCAGTTCATGTGGCTGAGGCCTTGCGATTTACCTAGACTTACATTTTACTGGGAGTAAATTTTAATTCCACCTAAAATTTGGTCCTTTAATACCGTCAGTATATCAGCTGTTGATTTCCCGGGGGTAGAAATGATCACAATTCGTACTGCAGAAAAGTGAATATGATGCATATCTCAATTACGAATTTTTCATGTATTTCTAAATAAAAATGTTTGTCCTGAAATTAATTTCTCATTCATAAAATTTATATAAGTAATATTTAATCGTGAGTTAGGCTCAACTCATAATGAATGGTAAAATGCACTCAAACAAAATTAGTAGTGGTACAGAATGGCACAGATGTCTCACACTACTTAGTTTCCTATTCTCTTTCGTCTGAGGTAGCTTTTCAGTTTTGCCCCATCCTCTTGAAAGCTGCCATTTATTGGCGCCTAAAAGACACTTTCTCAATTTTTCGTTCGCCAAATAGAAGAATTGAAGTATGACTTAAATAATGTTAAAGAATAGAAAATCATGTACCTATATAAATCTTTTTTGGTTTAGCAGCATTATAAAATATGTTTTGCGTTGCAGGAAATCGTTTATAAAATGACATTTTTATGTCACATATGGTATTTTAAAGCTCAACTCGTCCTTCTGCCCGACCTTACCTCCCGACCTGCCCCCCCCACCTCCAACCCTGCCTGATTGGCCTCACTGCCCGGCGTCGCCACCAGACCTCACCTCCTGGCCTCACGCCCCGTCCTTACTAACTTCTCAACGTGTTAGTGGAAGTTCTAATTTACTACAGATGAGGACAATATTAATACCGTTTGTCGTTACCAAGGTTCGATAATACGATTTTTTCTGACGATTTTCTTTCATCTCTCGCAACATCTTTGTCTCCACTACGTACGTAGTAAGGAGTGAAAGTACAAAAAAGCACTTGTTTGTTCCTGCAAAACCCCAAAACGAGTCTTTTAGTTGAAATCTTGATATCGAATTTCTGCAGGTTTACATTGATTTCTCTTGTCTACGTATGTAACTCCGTAAATACGTGTACAAGAAAGTAAAAATAGTTTGAATTAAGAAGTAATACAATTATAATATAAACCAGAAACGCCATAGATAGATTCATGATCCAACATATTTTGAATCATAATAAAATAAAAGCATTTTTGTTTTGTTTTATTCTCAATGGATACTTATGTAGGCAGTGCTACCAATGCACGCTCTTTGAATGTCTGCCAATAAATGACGATCTGATTGAAAAGTGCGAACATGGCGCCGGCGAAGCAAAGTGCTGTCATTTCATTGTTGAATAGTGGGTAGTTTATTGTGAAAAACCAAGCATTACGTGAATAAATGTTAGTGAAATCGTTAATGATTTTCAATATTATTTACATTGCTTTTCCAGAAGTTCCAGGTAAGTCAATTCATTTAATGATTATTTAAAAAAGACGTAATGTACAACGAATTTCTTAATGTTATGCAATTACACTACTATTATAAATTCGTAAAAGTGTTCAATATTTCAATATTGCTTTCAATTTTGTAATATTCGTGATTATAAGTTATAAAATGCATGTTACCCCAAACTCCGATTAAAATACTGAATTGAAAAAATCAGTCATTTTTATAGAATATTTTTCATTTTAAGTTGCAAACATTTCAGTTCCTTTTACAAACAAATAACAGTTATTTGTTTCTGAATTACAGATGACGCAAATTGGATACTACGATATCCCGAGAAATGATCTCAAGTACACAGGTATTTGTTAACTCATAACTTTCATGCTATTCTAAAAATATCTTGTAAAGCATTTTCGAAATAAATATGGCGAGCATGAAAACCTGTATCATGTGATTAAGATACTGCTGCTATTTCTTCCGCACGATAAGTAACTGCAATGAACTTTTTTTATCGTGGCCTGTTAGTCCAGCCGATAATATGAATGCTCACCATTTCGTCAGTTTTTATTAATATAAATGTGTTTATTGAATGTTTTATAATTATACAGTTCAGCAAGATAATACTTTTACATGTGATGTGATGTCTTACATTGTCGGATTACATTGATGTCACCTTATGTTAACGTAACTTACACTTAACTACATTAATGCTTGGTGTACGAAACTACAAGTTACCCTACTTCGAACAATTAATGGAAAAAAATGTTCAAGAAGGCTTCTAGCAGAAATCTGTTTTTAATTATACTTGGTAAGTCATTTATTGAGACTAGGTTGTAGTGTCTGCTTGGTTTATTGTATTTAGTAGGTTGGAGTAAAACTTATTCGAAAAGTGGACGATATGTTTGATGATTGGTGATAAATTTAGCCACCATTTCGTCAGTGTGAAACCGCCGTATAGAAGCCGGGAGCTCACGACCTTGGCAGCACAGCTCGGCAGGCTGGCGTTTCCTTCCCGGCCCCGTGTCTGCGGCGGCGGCGGCGGTGGCGGTGGTGGCGGTGGCGGCGGGGCCCGGGACCAGGGCTGGCAGGGGCGTGCCTGAGAGCTCGCGTATTTAAATCTGCGATCGCTTATCGAGAGGCGGCGCGCGCGTGTCTAAGATGGCGTTTACGATCCCGATCGGGAGCCACGACAATGGCGCGGTGCCGAGCACTGCCGCCGCCGCCTCCGCCCCCGCCGCCACTCGGCGCCCGCACAATAAACCAGCCACCCGCCGCCTCCGGCCGGGGACGCTGCTCTTTTGTTTCGCCGCTCCGTCCTCCGCCGCCGCCGCCGTCGTCGTCGCCGTCGCCGACGACCTGGTTGTCCTCACCGCCGTCGCCGCCTTCTTGTCCGCGCTTCCGGGCGCTTTTTCTCTGCTGCTTCCGAGCAACTCGCATCGCTGCGACGCTACGTCTTTTGTACTTGGAACTATCTCTTCATCTACCGATTTTCTCTTTGGTCACAGTGTTATTCTTTGTAAGTCTCAATGTTTATTGGTTATTTCATGTCAAGTAATAATTTTTTTTTTCAGAATTGCACAATTTCCGTATGAAAACGTTCAATTTATTATAAAGTAAACGTAATCGATTCTAGTCGAAGATTTCAATAATAATAAATAATATTGATCTCAAAGAAGTTATAAAAATTCAATTTAAGTTACAAATTAATATTTTTAACTCGTTCCAAATTAATATTGATGTTACGCCATATAAAATCTGTTACGGATGAATTGAAAAAAGTATAACCAACTTTTTCTCGTAACGTTGTGCTTTGAAATCTCTCTCCGCAAGAGGAAATAAGTGGTTTTTACTCTACAGATCTACATCCTACCTCTTTCAGTACTGTCAGACTCGGTTTTTTCTTCATTCTTCATTCCTGGCACTAACATTGCTGATTTTGAAATAACGTGTTCGCGCATCATAGACACTATCGCCTTGATTTCACCAGCCGGTGTAACAGGATCCTTTATAGTTCTCCGAAGTCATGTATTTTAAACGATTCGGCTTTTCGTTCCGTTTTTTGAGTTTCTTGTCCGGAGATTCTCGGACAACAAAGACGTCCTCTTTACACCAACCTTCTGCCTTCGAGGCACATTTGCTGCCACCACCATTTTACACCCTTATCGTCGGTCATAGAACCCTCACAGCCTTCGATTTATCCCCACTGTCACTCCACTGCCTTAACCACTTTCGGTCTGCCATCCCCGTCATCGCTTTACTACCCTTTCATCGCTTCACCACCCCCGCTTGCACTTCAGCGCCCCCGCCCGCGCTTCGCCACCCTCGCCCCCGCACCACCATCCTACCACCGTTTCATCGCCCTATGCTTCTGTTACACCACCCTCCTACCGCTTCACTACCACCAACCGTTTCGCCATCCCCCATAACGCTTTACCACTCCCGCCCCAGCCTCACGACCCCCGCCATTGTTTCACCCCTGTCGCACCACTACCCCCGCCACCGCTTCACCACCCCCGTCAACGCTTCACTTTCTATCGCACCACCACCCCCGCCACCGCTTCACCACCCCCGTCAACGCTTCACTTTCTATCGCTTCACCACCCTCGCCACCCTCGCCAATGGGTTCATCAGAGATTTACAGAATGCTGAACAAATGTACTCTTGCTCAGTCGTCTCCATACGTGATTTCAGTTCATTTAGTATCTTTCTTTACATGTTTTATTCTGCTGTCGATTGAAATGAGGCCATACTAATTTTTTGTTTACGGGACATGTAATTTAAAAAAAGTGTGGTATGTCATTGGCGTGTAGATAACAAATGCAAATGAGAGTGAATATCTTGAAATTAGTTATTCATTATAAACATTAAATGTGTTTGTTTTCTTGTGTGAATTCGAATTAATGTGAGAAGAAATGGAGCAATTGTTCGAAATCTTAAATACATGAATATTTGAAATTTTGTCATGGACAATTAATATTTTTCATGTCTAATTAGTAGAGAACTGGAATATTGAACTTTATATTGAATTTAAATGTGTATTTAGTTTGCCGAATAATTCTAAGTGTTACCTTTCACTATTCTAAGGTTGTTTCTAATTTTGGTATAATATTTCAATTGTTTTTTACATGTAAGGCTAATATTTTGTTGTATTGGAGTTGATAAGCAGTAATACGAAGAAAAAGACTAATATGAGAGACGGAAAGAACTCAAATAGTACACAACAAATAAGAAGTGTGGTAGAGACTAATATTATTTATCTTTCGATAACAAATTGCAAGAGCAATAGAAAAGATAAAGAATCAAGGATTAAACGTTTAGAACCCACTGGTAGTAATTGCATTTAAAAAAAATCTCTTTTGTTGTGTCGAACAGAATCAATACATTCGTTGCCGAAATAGACCAACGAGAAGAGGGTTTGCCCAATAATATATTAGCCGCTGATTCGATCCCAAATATCGCCCCGACTATATTAAGATAAGATAAATTAACTTAAGGATATTTTTTGAATATACTACAAATATCTTTAAATTTGAATAGTCCATTGAAAGAATAACAGTGTGTCCAAGACACCATGTTTACGCAAAATTATCATCCAAACGCCATCCAGTCGATGTAAATAAAGGCCCAGCCTAAACGTGTTTCTCTTCCGGGCGTTTATTTTCCCGCATGTCTCTCCAAGGCCCTTAAAGGGAGACTACAACGCTCGTCCTGCATAGCATTAGCGCGGGTGTCGCCCTACGCCGCGACCCGTCCACGGCCCTCTGCACGCGGTCCACGCCCCCTGCGCCTCCACGCTCTCCACCGCCCCCGATGGCGCAGCCACCACTACCACCGCCCTCGTCACCGC
>BOPP01000052.1:5433226-5467429 GCA_017312745.1 Gryllus bimaculatus | reverse complement strand
CCACCGCCACCGACACCACCACCGTCATCCCCACTACCACCGCCACCGCCACCGCTACTGAGTTCACCTTCGCCTTTGCCTCCGTTTCTGCTACCGTCTTCGCCTCTGTCTCAGCGTCCGTCTGTTTCCGTCTCCGTCCCCGTCCCCGTCTCCGTTCCCATCTTCGTTCTCGTCCCCGTCTAAGACTCCACTCCTGTCTAAGTCTCCACCTTCGTCTTCGCCTTCGCCTTCCCGTTCGCCTCCGCCTCCGTCGCCCCCGGTGCCACCACCGTCTGTGCATCCGCCTCCATCACCGCCCCTACCCCCGCCAACGCTGGCGCCACCGCCACCGCCGCCGTTTGCATAATTTGCGCGCCCTCTTATGCGTGTGCAGTTGCGCTGTAACCGATCGACGCCTCCCTCCCCACGGCCGCCAGCCCGCCGCGTCTCCACTTCCGCACCGGCTGCCGTTTACGCTGGGCCTCCGCCTCGCCATCTATTTCGCATACACGCTCTCAACCTTTAGACCACCTCCCAGTCGCACTTCTTATACATCCGTTGTAGTTAAACCTCCTGCCATTCCTACCTTCTGTCCTCGCGTACATACGACGTTTCCGTTTATGGGAAATTTTCATTCCTCTTTTCCGAACGTCACGTCGCGTCCATTGTCTCTTCTTGAACGTCATCTTTAGCAGTGACGCTCTCAAGAGAGGAGACTTAAGCGGCTTCAGCTCTTCCATTCAAAAGATGAAGACACACATTTATACAAATTTCCCTATTTTTATATAGAAATTAATGTCTTTGCATATCTCAGTAATATTTAGTTATAAATACAATAACTATTATTTAAGAAATAAAAATAAATTTTGAAGTCAGCATGCATGGACTAGCGAACGTCCTCTTGAACAGTTACCTCGTCACTTCTGTTGCCGTTGATTTCTGGTGGAGCAGCAACCATTCGTGTATTCTATTCGAACTCCGTCAGTCTCCCGCTCTGCCTTCCGACGCCCACGCCTCAGCCTGCTCGTCCGCCCACGTCGCATCCGCCGCACGGCCTTCCCAAGCGCTGCCGTCGACCGTAACAATCGAGCACGCGAAGTTATGAGATCGACTTTTATGGCCACGCGAGCACACAAAGAAGTGCTCAGTGCGCTTTCTTTCGCATAATATTTTCCAGGGAGTTTGCTTGATTTTTGCGATACAGCTTTCTGGGGCCGTATGTTTAAAATTAACTCACTGGAGACCCGTTCAATTTATGTTCGGTTGGGAGACATTTTTTTGTGTTCGACGTCGAATGGGCGAATGTTTTTTTGGCGACCTGCCAATGTAAACTCCGCAAACAGTTTGCAGTTTCAAAATCTTCGGGATTGAGGATAATATATGAAAATTATGATTTATAAATATTGAGCCAAAATGGTGTGCCGAAACCAGGGATCGAACCAGGGACCTTTAGATCTTCAGTCTAACGCTCTCCCAGCTGAGCTATTTCGGCGATGCTCTACGTGGTTATGGCAACATTTTTGTCAGGATGACTGCAATTCTCGCGAAGAGTAAATTTAATGTAATATAGTAATAATAGATTTTTTGTAGGTAAAAAGTATTGTAGTACATTTTACAGGTGTTAATAAAAATTGTGAAAAAAGCTCACGCATTTACTGCATACTTCGTTTTTCAATCTGTAATTCACAACTGAAAAATCAAAATATTCACTCACGTTTTTTATAGAACCATTACCTGAAGAATACTACTAAAGTAGAAACATTACAATTAATACAAATTTCTCCAAAACCATTTACCAAAAACCGGGAACCACGCACCTTCAGACAGATTTAGGCTCTCCCATGTGATATTTTTCAGCAATAAAAGCGTACGCTGAACTTGACTGTGATTAAAACACTTTTCGTCCGGATTACATTATCTTTAAATATGAATCTCTCTCTGAAGTATGAGTTCTCTCCAATGATCCACTCGAGTACTTTGTACGTAGATTTTCAACCAAATAAATCCTCGAGCCATTGACATTGTTGAGGCAAAACAACCATCTCGCGGCAACCATCCATCGAAGTCCATCGGGGAACAGCAATGCAGCCATCACGGCGCATCGGACGGGCGAACGGCAAGGCATTACGCGGCCGGCCGCGCGGGATTAGCCGCGAAAAATCTTGGCCCCGACGCGCCTCCGCCCCACCGCCGCCGCCGCCGTCGGCGACACGCGTGATCGCGTGACGTCGTTTCCGGTCCCCCCCGAGACGCGCAGCCCTCGCGCAGCGCGGGGTTTTATCACTGATTGGGTCCGCGCGGCCGGCGATCACAGCGTCCTCGTCCGCCCCCGCCCGCCCTCCAAAGCCCATCCCGCCCCCGCCCGCCAGCGCAGCAGCCGCAGCCGCCGCCCGCCCACCCGAGCGCAGTCTTCGCCGGCGATTTCGCCCCGCCACGCCTCGCCCTCCCGCCGCCGCCGCTCGCGACGCAGGCCGCCCCTCCGCCGCACTGTCGTAAAACCTGCACTGTCTCGCGCGACATTGCCGGGCGGATGGGCGGGTGGGCGGGCGCCCGGGCGGGGGGGCGGCGCGGGTGGTCGGGTACGTACGTGGTTGGCGGGTGAGCAAGGGGCGGGCGAGGGGCGGGAAGACGAGCGGGCGGGCGGCGGGCGGGCTGGCGCCGCGCCACCGCCACATCGTGCGCGCGCTCATCGATAAAACTAGGCTCCTTTTTTGGTCCTAAGGGTGGAAAGTCCATTGAAGGCGGCGGCGGAGGCGGCGGCAGCCGAAGGGCGGGAGGCGTTCTGCCTAACCTCTTGGCTCCCTCTGTCTCTCAGAGACCCTCCTCCGGACGATAAACCTCACTTGGGCCTCCGGTGGTGGCAGCGGCACGGGCAGCAACTGTTGCGAGGAAATGGGTTGTGTGAGAGTAGTGATGTGGCGGTAGAAGAATTCACGGGTGCCGTAGATTCGGTGAAGATAACACCGAACGGCTGTGACAATTAGAGCAGAGATGATGAGTGATATTGACAGCTCGGCACCGCAGAAATGTTTTAGAACGGTGTTGTGAAAATACAAGCGGAAGCTGGTGAGATGGGCGTGTTGCTGACGAGAGGGTCAATTGCACTAGACTAACAGGTCATCATGGAGACAGTGTTAAAAGAAGAGGCAGGCGACGGAGTGAGAGCAGGCAGCGGCTTCTCCGGATGCACCGGGTCAACGCTTCCCGGGGGTGGCGATGGCAGCGCTCGTAGCGCCGGCCGTGGGCAGATCCGCGCTGCGATTGCCCGCCCCGCTGCGCCGGCCCCGGGGGCGACGCGCTATCGCTAGTGTAGCGGCAACAATTACCAGCGGGGCTATTGTGGCCGGTGTCCACGGCGGGCCGGCGGCACAATGGCGGGCGGCCAGGGCGAGGGGGCGCCTGACCGGCCGTCGCGCTTCGTTACCCCTGATTGGCGGCCGGCCGTCTTTCTTCGCGGAACGACGCCCGGCGCCCCGTTCGCGCTCACCCCTGCTCGGCCCCGCTTCGCGAACCGCGGACCCCTGGTTGACACGCCACCGCCACTTCCGCATCTAACCCTATTTTGACTTCCAGTGCCTCCGTCGCCACTTCCGTTGCTCCGTCGTCGTCGCCTTGCTTTTGGTCGTGGTTTCGGTCTCTGCCTCCGTCTCTGTCTCGGTCTTTGTCTCTGTCTGTCTCTGTCTCGGTTTTTGTTTTGGCCTGTCTCTGTCTCGGTCTGTTTCGGTCTCCGTCTCGGTCTCTGTCTCTATCTCGGTCTCGGTCTCGGTCTCTGTCTCTGTCTCGGTCTCTGTCTCGGTCTCTGTCTCGGTGTCTGTCTCGGTCTCTGTCTCTGTCTCGGTCTTTGTCTCTGTCTGTCTCTGTCTCGGTTTTTGTTTTGGCCTTTCTCTGTCTCGGTCTGTTTCGGTCTCCGTCTCGGTCTGTGTCTCGGTCTCTGTCTCGGTCTCCGTCTCGGTGTCTGTCTCGGTGTCTGTCTCTGTCTCGGTCTCTGTCTCGGTCTCTGTCTCAGTTCCCGTCTCTGTCTCAGTTCCCGTCTCTGTCTCGGTCTCCGTCTCTGTCCCTGTCTCAGTCTCTGTCTCGGCCTCTACCTCGGTTTCTATCTCGATCTCTGTCTCGGTCTTGATTGTGGTTCTGGTCTTGGTCTAGGCCTTGGTCTTGCTCTTGTATTGGAGTTGGACTTGTTTTTAGTCCTGGTCTTGGTCTTGATCTTAGCCCTGGTGCCTGCTTTTGGTTTTGGTCTTGAACCTGGTTTCGGTCCCGGTTTTGGCTTTGGTTTTTGACTTGGCTTTGGTTCTGGTCTTGATATTCGTCCTGGTCGTGCTCTTGGTTTCGGTCCTGGTCTTGGTCTTCATCCTGGTCCTGCTCCTGGTCGTCGTGTTAGTCCTGATTCTAGTCCTGGTTTTTGGCTTGGTCTTGTTTTAGGTGTTGGTCTAGATTTTTTCCGTAATGTTGGTATTCATGTTGGTCTTCTCCGCATCCTCCTCTCCATTCACCTCGATCTTCGTGTTCGTCTTCATCACCTCAGCATCCGTCTCCACTTTCGAACCTTCTTCGGCCCTGCCTACACCCTTGCATCTGCCTCCGCATTCACCCCGCTTCCTCTTTCCCCACTTTCTCCTCCTCCCCCGTCGTCTCCGTCTCCAACTTCGCCGCTCCAGCCGCCGGCGTGCCCGCGACGTCTCTCTGCTCTTTGGAAACCGCCACCGCGAGATCACCGCGCCCTCCGCACCGGTGCGGCGGCGCGTCGCGGGGCGTCGCGGGGTTATGAGTTACGGTCGCCGGCGCCGCGCCGAGGCTCCGCGCCGGGCGCCCTCGCTCACTCCATTGGAGGAGAAATGTTGCGGAACGGCGGAGCGTCCGCGCGAATTAAAAGAGTGCAAGAGGTGGAGGGATGCTTCGGTGGTCGCCTCGCTCGAGACCACGTTTACGCACGGGAGTTGAGTATCAGATCTACCGAGAGGGTGATTTTTTATTATTCTATTTCAAAGACAAATATGATTGTAATGAGTTGTTAGCTTTACCTTTATGATCTAAGAATTCTTTATTTATGTTTGGACGTAATGATCTGATTGAAAAATAAATTTTTGACAGAAAAACTATAAAGTGTTTAGCGCCCCTTAGGAAAATAAATCTCACTCAGAAAATTTGTAAAGAACAAGTTCTGAACGGATTAGCACTTCTGAATTTGGAGTAAAGGGTGTCAAAAGAATCATGTAATATATTACGAAGTTTGAAAATAACAGACAAACATTGACCTCAGTACTCTACAATGAGAAGTTAGTAGGAGGTAGTTTTTTTAAAGTGATGTGACAAATCAAGTTTTCAAATTTTCATTTGTTTCTGCGGTTTGGGTCATGTTTACAAACTTGAGTAAAATGGCATCCATGATAAATGCAAATTATTTCGTTTAATGCAAATTAAATTAACTTCCCTCGCGTTGTGGAACATAATAGCATTTCCTTCCCTTGTGGACCATCTGTCCATTTAAGTGAGCATTTGTCACGGACAGGGATAATGGCGCATAATCGCTTCGTTTCGCCTCCCAGGTCCTCTCTTGGGGCTAATAAACTGCTGGACTGCGACCCACGATTCATAGATCTTTCAACTTGTTTCAGTAGTAAATAAAGCGAAAATTCCGCCGTGGGTGGTTGCTCAGTTTCATCACGTTTTCAAGTTATATATTACCGAATCTAGATCAGTGTAACAACTGCAGTCAATATAATTATCTGTATTTAAAATCATTATTAGCAAAAAGAAATGGTTCATTTTGTTAATTCCATTGGTATTTTCTTATTCAGAGCGTCTTCAGAAAGGAGCTATAACATTAAGCTGTGCTCAAATGCTTGCAAAACATGTATTTTCTAATTCGCACTCTACAATAACATTCAGATTTAAAACATTAGATTAATAAAAGGTTAGAGGATACTATCACTGTTTGAATGAGAATTCTATAAAAACAGAATTCTGTAAATAAATGTAAAATAGCATCTTGCTTTGATCAATTGTTTGCATGAATTTCTCAGTTTAGTTTCCGGATCACGGCGAAGCAGAACTTAAAACAAGGAGTAACCAATTGTAAACCATTCTTACTCATTAACCTTAAGTCTAAATGATCCTCCATTTCCAATGGATAATACCTCATGGTTTAGAAAGACCAGTAGTTCTAGGAGTTTGCTGATGTCTAATACAAAATGAGAAGTAGTTCCGTAGGCAAAAAAATAAAGAGAATCTTCAGAACATAACTTTTTTTAATTCTGCAGTTCCTGAGGTTACTGAGCTTCCATAGTGCAGAGTATATCAAACAGCGTCAACTTTGGTCATTAATTTCGCGAGTGTAGTAGCCCAGATGCTGCAATGTTCCTCGCCGGTGGAGCAGAAGATCCCGCGCCGACTTACATGTCGGCCTGCGGGGTTTCCTCCTCCAAGCCCTAAGCTTCTGACTGGCATTCCGACATGTGTAGTAATGTAGTATATGTATGTGTGAATGCAAGGGGTCCGTAGCTCCTTTGTTGCTGCTCCAGCATTCGTATGGTATTCATCACAGAATCCACTGAGAACTACAGATCTTATCTGCCACCAGACATCATTCTCCTGGAGACAGCCATTTGACCTACTAGCTATCCAGCTAGTAGCTGGATCGTGAAACCTAGGAAGGTTTGGTCAGAGCCAATGTATGTACGTATGTATGTACGTGGCGCGACAGCCCGTGAACGGGCTCAGGCCTACCGGCGACGTCCCTGCCTCTCGGCCATGGTTAACCCATGGGTGCGTGTGGTTAGTACGTAGACATCCCAACGCCATATTCCGATCTTCTCAATCTGAGAAGTGGTTTTTCTCATCGTAACACAACAACATATACTGGGACATTGCAACGAAAACGCACACTATAGTCTTGGCTCGGCCGGGAAGCAAACCCGGGGCCGCGTAATGGGGTTGGAGACAATGCGAATACGTAATAGGTAATACCATAGGTAATGCTACCTCTGGGCCACCTTTGGCTGGTGAATTCGCTTTTGAGAACACGTACAAATAAATACAGCGCGACGGCAGTAGGAGCGGAATCAAGGATGGCGCACCGCAGCGCCTACGGGGCCGCGGGGAGGGGCTCCGCTTTACGGTGAGTCCCCCGGGGACCCCCGCGCCGCCCCCACGTCACCCTCCTCTCCGCCCCGCGGCCCCACAATTTGTCGCCCGGTCATTAAGTTGGCGGCCGTGGCGGCACGGCGACACGGGCGCTCCCGGCGGCGCTCCCCGGAGGCTCGTCGCCACACATGGAATTACTCTCTAAACGTAATCCAATCACGGGAACGGCCGTGGAAGGCGGATCGGCGACGGCGGAGGCGAAGGAGAGGGCCGCTTCAACTGGGGGTGGCGGGCGTGTGGATGCAGAAGGTTCGTCGGAGTGTGGCGGTGGAGGAGGTGGCGGGGAGAAGAAATCGGAAGAGAGGTGGTGTTGGCAGAGGAAGGGTCTGCTGGATGCGATTCCGCAATAGGTGCATAGGTTACTAAGTGCGACAGGGCGCTGGTGGTAGCGAAGGGAAGGAGTGGGGAAGTACTGAGGTAATGCTGCATGATTTCCGGTGGGACAAGGAGTGGCAGGAAGACGTATAGGTGGCTGGACGTCGGAGTGGCTTGATGTCGGATAGACGAGGTGTTGGAGTGGTGGGACGTCAGAGTGGCGGAATGTCGGAAAGCCAGAACGTTGTGGTGTCAGGATGTGGGTGTGGCGGGATGTTGGAGAGGCGGGTTATGGAAGAGGCGGAATGTTGAAGAGGCGGGATGTAGGAGAGGAAAGATGTTGGAAAGGCGGGACCTTGGAAAGGCGGGCTGCTGGGGAGGCGGGATGTTGGAGAGTGGGATGTTGTAGATGCGGTATGTTGGAGAGGCGGTATGTTGGAGAGGAGGTATGTTGGAGAGGAGGTATGTTGGAAAGGCGGGATGTTGGAGAGGCGGGATGTTGGAGAGGAGGTATGTTGGAGAGGAGGTATGTTGGAAAGGCGGGATGTTGGAGAGACAGGATGGTGGAGAGGCCGGATATTGGAGAGGCAGGGTGTCGGAGAGGCGGGATGTTGGAGACGAAGGAAGTCGGTGTGACAAGTAGTTGGAGACGCGGGATGTCGTTACGGCGGGGCGGCGGGATGCGGGACGAAGCGATCTCGGGGCATAGAGATGGCGAGAGCATGAGCAGAGGGGCGGCGTGCAGTGGAACAGCGGAGGCGACGCTGCAAGCGGAGACACTCGCAGAGGAGCGGTAATGCGAGGCGGCGGCTGTGCGCCGGGAGAGCCTGGGAGGGCAGCTGTGGAAGCAGAGGCAGAGCGATGGGGGGGGGGCGCATTCGGGGAATAAAAAGAGACGGCGGCGCTGCGAGGAGGAGGGTCTCGCGATCGGAAGCGATATTTACGAAAGTCGCGAGTTCCGCGCCAAGAAAAGCTTCTTCCTACTACAAGGGACTTGCTTTCGGGAAGAGAGTTGCAGCCCACGAGGGGGAGTCTAGATGCCATTTGCAGTTCTACCCTTAGGAAGGGCGAGCTAGCTGTGATTCTTTGTTCAAGGAATAGGAGAAGTAATTTAATCTTATTTGCGGAGATTCTTACTTCGATTACCTCTTCCAGTTATTTATTACATTTATATATGTAATAATAATAATAATAATAATAATAATAGACGGCTGGTGAATCGTATAGAAAGCACTAGGAGAGATATTGGGAGACTCACGCATTCTAAAAAGGAAATACCTCAGAAAAACCTGAGAAAAATTGAGACTAACATCCTCAATCAATACGAAGATCATCATCGAGCGACGGCCGCTTGAGATTCGAACAAGTAGACGAACATCTCTGACACCCTCCATAAAAGCTTTTGGCGTATAACCAACTACGCCTTCACAGCGTACAGAAAAAACACTTGTACACTACGAGGAAGACAAACAGAATTCTCTTTTTATACAGAAGCACAGAGCTTCTACAGGAATATGTAGCAAAGTGTCGCAAAGGGCTGTAATATATGATATTTGAAGAGTCAAATCTTCCTCTAATAGGACAGATTATAGTGAACCTTTTTTGTACAGCCTATTGGTCTATTCTGGCGGTGTGTCATCAACTCAGATACTGACGTGGATTGAAATGAATGAATGACGAGCACGAGATATCCCTATGGTGTGTCATACTCGATCTCTAAGTAAATTGGTCAATACAGCTTTGATGACAAGACCTTACTGCGAAGCACAGGGAGTATCCCCAAAACTGCTCTGGCTCAAAATAAAAATTTGACCAGCAGCATCACCTATCACATAGCTAACTGATAGATACAATTCTTCAGCAAATCCAGAAACTCTACCTCACTTCCTCACGCTAGAAGTAGAACATTTTGTGCCAATGTAGTGACTAGCTTAATGACCCTGAAGTCACTCAGGCCGTATAACTCTTCAAACTTACAGAAATCTCTATACATTCATTGTTTCACGCAAATGGATGTCACACACCATCGTAGTGTACAGCCTTCAGTTATAGCCAATGAACAGAAAGGGATGTCAGACCTGTGATCGAGTGGACTGCAGAAGACGCAATTCTCATTCATAACTCTCTGATAAATTATGGGGCAGTGACTGAAACAAAGCAAAGAAAACATTGTGTGGTCATGCTACAATATATTTCTACGCTAAACCAATGTCATCTCGACACGTGCCCATTCTTTGGCTCTCAATTTTGGATGCTTATACAATGTATCCCGTGATTATCCTAAACTTCCTATAACTCGCGGATGAGTCGATGGAGAATACATAACTGGTATTCTCTGTAATGAACAATCCGTCACCCACGTACGTATACTAAATCCCTGAGGAATATGTGTCAGGTGACTCTTTAAGCCCTTGTATATGTTCATTTTAGCTTTGTGACATCCTAACGGAAAACCTGCATGTTTGCTTCTATTCAAGGTCCTCCTCTCATACTCTTGCTACACTTTAAATCAGTCTACATTATCGCATACACTCTACTTGTTAAAACAATGCAGAGTACTTACAAACTTGACATCGTATCGTGTCTCCCATCTCGATAGTTGATACCAGCATCACTGAACATTCTCATATGCGACAACTTGAATATCGTCAGTATGCAGACATAACTAATTATAAACATGCGGTGAGACGAAATGTCACTCGGGGAGGTAAGACGACATTCAGATGACTGTCGCTCTGGCAAGTGCAGGAGAGTGCAATATCATTCGCTCAAGTTATAATTGGAAACTTGCATAATGAACCAAACGAAATTACCTTCATGGACACCCTATAAACTTACAAATACTTGCGTGTCTCTAACAGTCCTATCGAACTCCAACACATAACTTATCTGAGAATGCTACCTTGCTTCGCCACTTCATCATGCCTCTTACTAATCAATGTAGTGTGTACACGATTGCCTTCGTGCTGTTAGCAATAGTCAACTCTGTGCTCTACTTGTGCCTCATTCTTTATTTATTTCCTCTCTCCAGTCGTGACTTTACTCCTTTAGGCGTTGTTATAATCGGAGCTCTGCCATACCAACTCCCTCAGAACATATTACATCACACCGACGATTTCTAACACAATGAGAGACCTACCCGATAAACGATGCAAATCCCTCCTCATCAATAATCTGTGTGTAGTCTGCTTGTAGTACCCTATCAATGTTGTCCAGCATAGTACCCAGCATGCGATCCTGGGAAGCTTCTAGTGCTTATTCATCGATAAATCTACACCTATCCTGTCTCCCAGATGTGCATTCACCAGAACCCCTGCTATGCCTTAAGCAAGTTACCGATGAGCGAGTTCTTGCAACGGCATGAGTCTCAGCTAGATATAATCTATTAGTCCTCTGAATCTTTACGAACAAAGCGTGCTTGGAACCGCCTGCTTTCAAACACTCATCTTCAAATCGGCAATACGATAACCTTATGAAAGCAAAGGGCACTGCAGGAATGCCGCTTTACACTCTCATCGAGCTATTCACATGCAATGTGTGTATGCTTCATCTTCACACCAGAACAGATTCGTTAGCTCTCTGCGTCGCACGCATGGCTTCCACACGGGATCTCTTTCCGGAACGAAGCTTCTGATAGCTTTCCAGGACCAATGGTACCAACATTGAACTACAGAACACATTTCTGAGATTCTACCATTCATTCCGACTCGTGTAGAAGATGTGAGGCCTGCAAAGCGAACTACCAACACGTGAAAAGTGGATGTAGCAGCCACGCACAGTGCGATACAAAAAGAGGCATGATGACAATGTCGAAGACAGGTACACCAATTATTGGCGTTGAGAACGCTTACTCGCACTTCCGAGCCGTATTATAAATATGTGCCTCAGAATGTGCTTGAAAGTAGTGAGCACACACTCTACTGGGATCGTTCCATTATCACTGACAACATGTCGCACGCAATAGACCAGATATAACGTACATTGATAGAACCAACAGCAGGTTTTCCTTATCGATATATCAACCCAATACCCACAACATATCGGGAAATATCAAGAGAAGATCCAGAAGCGTATACCAATCTCGCTATGAAGTCGCAACTCAGTGTGAACTTCAGTAAAGTGACGACTGTGCTATAATAATATCAGCTACGGATGATCCGAAAATGACACTTCGGGCACTGGAGTGTCTTCACTTGGATACCAGGAATGTATATAATATGACAAAGACAGTAATTTTGAATACATGCCGTATTGTCAGAAGCCATCTGAACCTTCAGTAAAGAAAAACACAACCTGGTCATCATACCTGTGTGTGGTTGACATACCGACCAGTAGATACTGTGAATAATGTAAACCAATAATAATAATAATAATAATATTTTTTCTTGGTAGCTTATGTTTTTGTTTTGTTTATTAGTTTTCTTTAACAGGTCATACTTTAGGCGACCCCCATCTCACCCCCACCCGCTCGTCTTCGCTAGTATACTGGACGAAAAGTCTCGTCGTCCCTTTCACATTATTTTTTGTACGCGGGGACCCTACCGCTCCTTCTGCCAGACGAAACACGCGGGGTAATGTCAATCAGATTTTTCTGCAATATTTTATTAAAAAACCGTAGTTTCATCTGTTGATGATGTATGATAGGTGTCATGTGCTGTTACGGAAGGTAGAAAGTTGCAAGGCAATACAACGTGGTTGCCATCACAATACTATAACATCCACGCACGCGAAATTCATCCAATCAAATTTCGGTCAACCAGCTGAGCTCATTAAAGTATTTTTTTGCGTTGTTACACTTAACACCGAGAAAGAATGCGAATATTAAAATTGGAATTTGGGGTACAAGAAAGTCTTCCGACTACGGTTAAGCGATCGAGAAAAACCGAGAAAACCCTGCAAGCAATGTTGCATGAGAGAATTCAGGATAAAAACTTCAAACATTCTGGAGATTAAATGGAATACTTTCCAGATTCATTATTCACTTATAATAAGGTAGACACACATTTAATTATTTATTTATAGTATGTGAGAACAATAAAACGGCACGTCGTATATTTTCTTCACTTTTCCTTTCCAGTTATCCACGTCGAATTGTAGCGGACAACGGGTTCCGACAGATTTCCTCAAGGCCCTCCCATTTCATATCTGCCTTCCATTCGATCATTGTTCCAACAACATTCAAATAATGTCATCACCCATCAAACCATTGGATTGTGGTCGAAATGGCTTTAGATACTGTAATTATTACTAAAATAAACGTTCTATATCTAAAAATAATAATTTGTTGTTTGTCTTACAAAAAACGTTTCACGCAATAATCAGACCGTAAAAAAATGTTCCACATTTGATCCCTAAAACAGAAGGAATGTCACTGACTACAAAGATTTTGCAAAATATCTCCTTCTAATCACATCGTTAATACATAATTCTGTAATATCTCAAAGATGGTGAGGATATGAAGAAGTGCTTCCTACGTTTTCCTATAAGCCTCACTTTTTCTACTAAATTCATTTTGAATAATTCAGGTAGTCCATTTGTAGTATCATTCAAGTTCAAAAGTGTACATTTCTGACGACTCAAAGAACAGAGCGGTTGCGGGCGCCGAGAGCAGCAGGAGTACCCGGTGGAGTGGAGGGACAGCGGAGGGGCGAGCAGGGCAGGAATGGGGGAGGGGTGGGACGAAGTGGAGCAGGGCCGTAAAGGTAAATAAATAAAAATACTTACATTTTACACTAATAAATAAAATTATTTTCCGCTCTTACCGATGATTAATTTACGTGATAATTAATTTTCTGCACGGCGATTACTAGTTTTGCTACATTGCAAGGACTAGGTTTGGCGTTGTAAATTCTGTCTAAAGCTCTAGATATTTCTCGTTGAAAAACTCAACGAACGCACAGGTGTCAGAAGTCAACCAATAGAAATACATTACGCGATTTACGCTTGAGACGTGATGGAGGAAATTTTTCCTCAAATTAATTTATTCCTACGTTCGCCGCCTCCCAGTCGTTTGGCCGTCTCTAAACGGCCGCGCGTCCACGGGCGGAGTAAGTCCACCTTGGGCGCGCGCAGGAAAAGGCAAAGCGTGAGAAGCGTTTAGGGCCGTAAGCGCCTTGCTCCCGGTGACGGGGGTGGGGGTGGGGTGGGGGTGGTGGGGGGTGGGAGTGAATGTTATGCCGCGCGCACGCAACGCGACCGCAGCCGTGGAGTGGACGCGCGTTAGCGGTCGCCCGCGCAGAGGAGGGGCCGCGAGGCCGTGGGGCGCGGTAAACAGGTGCGCCCGCTCGCGTTCACAGCGCTTTGATGTCCGAGTGCGCCCTTCTTGTGCCGCCCCGCCCGCGCCGGCGCCCGCGCCGCGCCCCGCGCGCGCCCCGCGTCGCGCCCGCCGTCACAGGGTCGCGCCGCGCCGCGCCACGAACGCGAGGACGGAGAGTATGTGAGATAAGGAGTGATATGGAAGTAAATAGAGGGGTAGGTTGTGTGGGAGGATTGCATCTGAGCAGGAGGGTAAGTGCGAGTAGGTGTAGGGTGTGGATATGTGTAATGAGAGAGGGAGAGAGGGAGAGAGAGGGAGAGAGAGAGAGCGAAAAGGGAATTGGTTGAGTGAGAAGGATTGCGTGGTGGATGGGTGCGAGTAGGTGGGAGAGCGGGAGAATGTATGAGAATGAGGGTGATGTGAAAAGTGAATAGCGGGGTAGATTGAGTGAGATGGGTTGCGTGGAAAGATGGAAAGTGAGATAGTGAGTGCGAAAAGGAGACGAGTAGGAGGAGTGAGACAAAGAGGGAGATGGCAGTTGAATGGGTTAGAAAGAGTAAGGTGGCGAGAGAGGGACGGACAGGAAATAAATTATGGGAGACAAGCGGAGAGAAACGGTACGAGGACAAGGGGAAAGTAAGGTTAAAAAACTCTGACAAAGAAAGACAAGATGAACAGGGAAAGAACTCTGGGGAAAAACAGTGCAAAAGAGGATGTAGAGGGAGATGGAGGGAGAGGAAATCGAGGAAAGGAGATGGAACGACAAAATAGCCCACGTGAGTAAGACACCTTATTTCTGAAAAGAAAAAAAAAATCGAAGAAAGGGAAATTTTTGGGAAGGAAACGCGAAGTGTGAATAATGAAGGTAGTGTAAATGAAGATAAAATAGCTTGCAGGCGCCTTTGGCTGTATTTACCAGTGATACCGTCCAGATGACGATACAAGTGAGTTGCAGAAATGGGCGTAGATCTTCATGGAGGAAAATGTACTTCTAAGAGAACGATTTCCTCTACGGAGAGACAGAGGGAGATAGAGGGGGAAAGAGGGAGAGAGGAAGGGAGAGAGAGGCAGAGGGGAGACAGGGGAGAGAGAGGGAGAGGGGGGAGAGGGAATGGGAGAGAGGGGGAGAGATGGGCGGAGAGGGAGAGTGATGTAGTGTGGGGGAGAATGAGGGAGAGAAGGGTAGAGAGAGGGAGAGAAATGAAGAGAGAGAGGAAGAGAGGGGAGAGAAAGGAAGAGAGAGAGAGAGAGAGAGAGAGAGAGAGAGAGAGAGAGAGAGAGAGAGAGAGAGAGTTAGAGAGTTGAAAGTGTGAGAGCGAGGGAAAAAATGTTCTTGTGTTGCAGGTACGCTTCGAGGTAAATGTGAAGTATAGCAGTGTACCTAGAAAGCTGTGAATAATGTTGTTACAGTGCGACAGCTCAAAACGGATCTAAAACGCGTAAGAGAGAGAGAAAAGCGAGCGTAGGAGTAGGTGAGTCGAGTGAGGCAAGCGGTGTGAGGCGAGTGGGGCGTTCGATGTGGGGCGTCTGCCAGTGGCAGAAGGGGCGGCGAGGCGAGCCGGGCCGCTAAGGAAGCCTATAGCGAGTCCCGTGTCGCCCCCGACCGCCTTGGGGGTAAGTGGCTTTATTCGCGGTCTAAAGCACTCGGTCGCTCACGATCGTAACCTGGCACGGCCGACAACCGTACGAACTCCACATTCCTTCACCGCCCAAGTCTGTTCCGATATCATTCAGTTTCCGTTCTTTTCCTTCAAACAGTAGCAGACCGAAGGATTGAACTTACTACATCTTGTGTCCGTCAGAGATCTCAACATTGTCTGTGCTCTCTAATTTTCAATCTGCTGTTAAATGTTGTAACAATATATTTTTCAACCCCATTTTTTAATGCGTATTTATGATTTTATATTTTCAATGTATATACCTATATTTTTAACGTTTCATGGGTATGAATGTGAACTAAGAACAATAACGTATAATGTGTATTATATGAAATGTAAATAGGATGTATAGAAAACGAGTAAATATAGAATGGAATTAAATTAATGCAAATTAAAATAGATATGAAATACGTTTGCCTTTCTTCAAGATAACTTGAATAATACATAGTAATTGTAGGGGAAAATATTGTATTCATGTTTAGAAAAAAAATTCACATTCAACATTTTGACAACAATGAGCAAAATAGATACACACTCACGACTATCCTCGTTTTAAAGTTAGTATATAAATGATAAAGTACTTAAATTTTCACCTTAAATAATTTGGTTAATTGTGAACGTATTAAAAACAAATTACTTTATGTTTGTTTGTTTTCCGTTATTAAATATCCCGCTATTTTAATCCTCTCACTCCAACATAAGACTTGTGTCCAAGAAATCTTGAAACGCGACGTCAGCATCATCTGTTGAAAAAAACATAAGCCCTCACCGCCACCCACCGGTTAATGGCACTCGGAAGCCGAAATATTGATTAATAAAAAAGACGGTCGCGGGGCGACAAAGGCGCTTCCGACGCCGCGTCCTTCCCAGCGACGAAAGAAGAAAAGCAGCCAGGCATCTCAAGGAGGCCGCGGCCGTCTCGCGCGCTCCGCCTCGCGCAGGGGGCCGTGACAAGCGATAGATACACCGCCATTGATAACGTATTACTTGATTTGTGATTCCGCGACGGCCGTAGCGAAATGCATCATTCAATTTCCGTGGCTCCATAACCCTCCGCGGCCCTCCTCCGCCACCCCGATTCCGGCCCTTCTCCCGGCTTTCTTGCGCCGCCGCCGCTGAATTCTTGATGCGACCCTTTTCTTGAGACGTCCCCGGAGCTCTTCCAGTAGGGCTACTACCCTTATGTCTTCCCGGTGTCCTTTGATCTGCTCACCATTATCATCATTACTGTCAGTACTGACCGCTGTTTTTTGTGGGCGGTGCGGTACGTTCGGAATGATTGAGCAGTTTTGCATGCCGGCCCCCGGGCTGGGAGTGCGAAACGCAGTGTGCCGGGGGGCGAGGAAGAGGGTCGACGTTTTTGTGTCCGACCTGCCCGAGACAGTCACTAGATTGCGATGTCAAGACAGTGGACATAACAGGGCTTTATATTATTTGTCCCTATCGATATGGCTTACTTTTAGTATCGTCGTGGGGTGACTTATGGCGGCGAGGGAGGCCCGCGTTATCTTGTTTGTTTGTGTTTTTATGGCTGGGGCTGCGTAAGTTAGAGAGGAGTGCGCGTGCGGGATGGAGAAATATCGCGGCAGTCTAGCCATCGACACTTCTTGAGCCGAGTCCGGACCTACTGTCTTCCGCGCCCCCTTCCCCGAAGGACGGTGAAGACCGGGGGCGGCGGCGAGGGAGCGGCGGTGCCGGTGAGTGGACAGCGGGGGAGCAAATTTGGGAGGTTGCCACTGGGAGCGCTGCTTTCATTCAGAGCACACGCTGTCCGATTCCTTACAAGATGCCAACGTTCTCAATGCTTAAAAGGTTGTGGCTTAACTATGCTGCTGTAACATGGCTTTGATTTTAATTGCATCACAAGTCATTTAGTGGTTCTTCGGAAACGTCACAAATTTGTGGATTATAAATCAGGTTTCCGTAATGATGAGTGGTGGTAGCCTTTAAATTTTAGTGGTAAAATAAAAGAAACATAAATGTTGTATGTCAATAAAACTAGTTTTATAAACATAGAAGTTCACTTTACTGTATTGCGACCAGTGGTTACACATCACAAATTAAGTAGAAGAATATGTCAATGCATAGTAACAAATACTTTGAGATGTTGCTTAGCAATACGGAATCAACAAAGTACAATTCACAATCATCAAAATATTCTAAGTGAGATGGCCGGATATTGATGTTCTTCACATGGTGTATGGGAAGTATAAACAAATGATACTTAAGGAGTATTTGGGGACAATACCATAGTTGCAGAAAAAGTGACAACATAAGCAAAATCAATATTCAGAATGAATACGAGATTCTTAGAAGTTTGACATAATTGAATGTATTAGAGAAATTTATTACGGAAAAATGTTATCGAAAGGTTTAAGGAGGGTAGTATTAGTTTCTGAGGACTTTGTGATGCCGTTTTCAAATTTTCAGGAATTATTAATATTGAAAAAAAACGTAATTTTCGTGAATTTGACATAATTTCATGAACTATACCACCAAATTGAACGTAATTACATGGAATACACGAACAAAACATTAAGGTGAATATCCAGTTCAAAAGAATTCATTTAAATGTATTTTTAACGGGAATGGAGTCAAGGTATTGACAACACTTGCAGGAAGACAATGTAATGGAAATTATTGACTAGTTATTAAAATTACTCTTAGTATATCTAAAATCAAGGTGTGGACACTATATTTTAAAATTTATTTTGAGTAGAATGACTAAATAATTATTTGAAATAGTATTGAAAAGGCGAAATCCCCGTAAGCCGACATAGATAGATGCCGGATCTCACCTTCCATTGGGGGAAGATCCCCCGCCACCATCACGCGCGATGAAAACATGCACTACACTTACGGGAATAACGAACTTATGTGGTAACGCGCCCGGAACCACTAATCAACCAAACAATCAAACCCACGAGTACTGCAAGAGTACTTTTAAAAGAACAACCAAACAGTAATGCCTGTAATACACAGCGAAGATCCCCCAAAGACTCGGAAGTGTTTCAAGTAGTACGTCTTCGTCGATCCGAGCGAGAAAAGTCCGAAGCGGTGGAGGCGAGGGGAGGCGGCAGCGAGTGGAGCGGAGCGAGGCGGAGCGGGGCGGCGCGCGAGCGGTGGGTGCAGCGCCTGCGGGCGAGTCGTTAGGTGACCCGCATGGCACCGCCAATCGATTCTCCTCCCCCTAGTTGGCGCCGACCCCCGCGCGCGGAATTTCCCACCTTTGCGCCTCTTAAAGCGACCGTTTTGGTTTCGTCTAGTTGCCCTGCGCCGACACGCACCCCGCGTGAGAGGCGGAGAAGGATGAAGTTCGCTTGCGGCCGTTGACGAACTGAGAACATCCAAATTTAACGGCAGCTCAAACATTTCGTGTGGCTTGTGTACGTCAGCAGTTTGATTTTACTTAATTGACTGGATCCACATAAAAATAATTTACAGCTATAAATTAGTGGTGGTAGAGAAGGCTATTGACTTTCACGTACTAGTTTCCTAATCTCTTCCTTCCGGGCTAGCTTTTCGGTTTTGCACTCAACCTCTTTCCAACTGGTGCCTATCGACGATTTAAAGACATTTTTTCACATTTTTTCTCAATCTCATAATAACAGAATAAAACATGCCATAATACAACAGTACTTTTGCTCTTTATGTCTATTATTTTCAAAAATGTGACCTGAGCCATTTTAATGGCATTTGCTCTATCTGAGAAAAAATGGTAAAAAATATTTCGAGCAGTTTTTGAGAAAAAAATATAAATTGCCTTTAAATCAAGCAAAATTTACGGTAAAAACAATTGTTTTTTCAAAAATTAATTCAACATGAGTGGTTGTACAATGTATGTACGATCTTAAGGTTATACTGTTTTATAACAGCTTACGATAAGGAAACAAGGAGGGTTACGAAATTGTCCAGTTTGATTCTTGAATTATTACACTTCATTTATCTGCTACTATGGTCCTTTAAGATCCATGAAATGGTTCCTGAAGAGTAACTTATTAAAAAAACGATTTTTTGCGACAAAAAACGACTTTTTGATTTTAAAATTAATGTAGTATGTCAAAGAAAGTTTTCCCAATATCTTATATTTTATTGGAAATAATATGATTTCCTTTCATAACTATTCCCAAATTCTCTTCCCAAAATTTCCTGGCAAGTTCTTCAGAATGTGTTCTTACATTATTGGATTCAAGTAAATTATGGGTTCGTAGGCTTGCGCGGAAGGAGTCAATGCATTCTTGGCAATCCGGGATGAGCAGCTTCTCGGTCAAAGTTACTGATGTTTCGGCCATCATGCTGAGCAGTATAGCTCTGGAGAAGGCCACAGCAAGAAGACCAAAACGTCACTAACATTGACCGAGACGCGGCTCCTCCCGGATAGCCAAGAATAAAGTAAATGATAACTCCACTAGTGTCCCGGCGAAGATGGCTCAGGGCGTCAATTAATGTCACTGCAGTCTCGTCATACTCTATATTTTTTATACTGTTTCATTAAAAAATTCATACTTTCAGTAATTTTTAATTTTTTGTGCTCTTAATACCTTGATCAAAATTAAGCTTCCGGGATGTCGTATATAAATGAACTCTCCACCAATATAGAGATTTTGGGGGAAATTCCAGCTCTTTTTGAGAAAAAATGAAAGTTTTCAAAAATACGCCATTTTAGTTAGTTTAGTTAGATACTTTGAAGCTTAAGTATTAACAAATTGTAAAAATCAAGGAAATACACACATAATATAAATTTTAACAACGTGAAAGATATTCAACTAAATTACATTGGTGTGAGAAGTTTTACGTTTTCGAGAGATTTTCATAAGGCATCATTTAAAGGACATATACTCACTCACACATACAATAATGTAAACAAATTGCCGGAAATGAAAATATTAACGTCGTGAGAAATAGAAAAAAGATAGATTTGTTTTTTTTGAAAACAACAACAAATAATACAGCTAAATGATTTACATCGTTCATATAGCACTATCCGTAAAAAAAGTTTCATAAAAAAAAGGAGCCGTTTTTAAGAACATTTTGTTTTTATTGTTTTTAATCTTGCCCATATTTCACTCAAAATTGCGCAAAAACTTTTAAAGTTTTCAGAAAAATGTATATGACAATAATTATAGAATTAATTGTGGAGAACAAATATCGTTTGAAAAAAGTCGCTATCTTCAATATTGTAATTGTAGGAAAATGCCTAAAAATTTCAAACTTTCGCAGTTTTCGATTGAGAGTTAAAAGGAAAAATCGGATTTCTTTTTACATGTATTTCACTTTTTTTATAGACGAAGTTTTAAAAACAACAACATTTTGGAGCCTTTTTTGAGAAAATTTTGAAAACGACTTTCAACTTTCCACGACTTTTATGTGGTAAAAATGAAAAGAATGCTTTTCAAAAAAATATAGCTTTAAGTCGTGTCAGATCGACCTAGGAATATTCATTTTGGAAAAATTCCTACGAATAGTTTAGGGCTACTGTTGTTCACAAATAGGTAGGACTGACTGACGGACAACAGACAGTAGAACAGACGTTTTGAAAATAACGCTTCCTTGGTATTGGGAAGCCCCAAAACCTGTATTTTCGTTGAAATCTACAAATCGATTTTCGGGGTATTACAAAACATTTTCTATATAAGTATATTATTTATTACTACGTGTACGTTGATGAGAAAGAAAAAATAGTTCTTGTAACTTCAAGATTTTCTCGTACGTAGCTCTTCTATCTTTGCAACATTTATGCACGAGTAAGAATACACTGTATATTTATATTTATATTTATTCCCATTAATCTTACGGTAGACAAAATTAATTTATTTATTACTAATTCACTATCACATGACTTTGACGTGTTGCTACTTTTAGTAGTGTTCTAAACAAAAAACTCAGCTCTCATTCATTCATTATAGCTTTGAAACCTTTCTAGCACTTACACTACTAACCACTTATATAATGTTATAAAGAAATATAGTGTTTTTCAATAGTTTGGAATTGACAGTAGGAACTTTTGTAGAAAAGAAGTAGCGATAGCGGAAGACGACAGCCGACGTTAGAGCGCACTGACTCACTGGAGGAGACGGTGGGTTCCGCGTTGGAACCCGGTTCTTAGCGGAACATACCCTTGTCTCTCATAGTTATCGTAATTCGTAAAGCCTCATTTTCTGTTGACGCAAATTCGAGGAACCTGCAAATGTCTTTGTACCTAGTGTACGTATATTTTAATGCGGGAATACGAGTTATTCAGTTCCAACTAAAAACAATAGCTGAAAAGATTGGTTGGTTATAATAACTTATTTGGTGTTTTCGGGCGAGTCAAAGGCTAGGGTTATTAATCCGGTAAGTGTAGTACATGTCTCAGTGGCAATGATCTTACCTCTCTGAGTGGTGAGATCTGGCGTCGATCTAACGTGTGCTACCCGAGGTTTTCCCCATCGAGGTATCTCCTATCAGCTTGGCGTCTCTCCGGCACGGTGAATCCCAATGCTTCTGATTAGGCTCCCGACATGTGTGTGGTAGGGTACTTCATGTAAATGTAAATGTGTATAAGTGTGTGGATAGGACAATGAGGAAGAAAAGATCGCGAGCGGTTCGTTGTGTGTTGGTTAGGGTATATTTCCAGCGTTAGCCTGGTGTTGTTCGAAGTAACCAAGATAAGATCAACCGGCCGGCAGAATTGTCCTCCAGATATTGTCTGAATTCGACGTAGCTATCTAGCTAGTATCCAAAACCTTGCCCTCGTCAGGACTCGAACCCTAGGACATCCCGGTCAAGGCACTGCAATCGTAGCTGAATAGGAAAGTGACGTTTAAAAAGAAGGAACGCCTTCTTTATCGTGAGCCTCTGCTGGCGTGCCGCAGGGACGAATAGCTTGCCGCTCGCCTCCTCCACGGCGGCCGCCGTCACGTCGCCTCTCGTCGCGTCGCGTCGCCTCGCCTGGCGCCGCCCACACGCGCAGCCACCTGCGTGCGCGCGGATAACAGCGGCGACGCACAGCGCGTCGGCGTCGGCCGCGCGTAATCAGCTCGCGCCCGTCTTCCTCCGGCGCCGCCCCCAGCAGCGAATCGATAAGCGCGGTCCAGCGCCGCCCCCAGCGCCGGTAGCCACCGCCGCCGCCGCCGCGGTGTTTGCTCAGGCTCCGCCGCCCCCGGCCGCCCCCGGCCCTCCGCCGCCGCCGCGCCAGATAGCGCGGCAAGTCTTGTGCTATATGATGTGTGCTGACCACTACTTGCGCGTGACGCCCGCTCGCCCGCGCGCTGCGCCGCGCTATCTAAAGTGCCGCGTCCTCGCACGCAGGCTGCCGGCCACGCCGCGCCGCGCCGATGCCATCTCCTCCGCCCTCTTCCCCCAGCCGCCCCCGGCCACCGCCGCCGCAAAGATGAATAGGCCGGGGGGCGGGGCGCTCTCATTAAAACAGGGGCAGTTTCGGGGCCGCTCGCCGATGTAAATATCGCCTCTTTCCCCTCGGAGGGGGCGGGGCGCGGGTGGGGGCAGCCTTGGCGCCGCGCCCCGTGTTTGCTGCCGGGCGCTCGCCCGCGCGCCGTGTGCGTAATGCCGGGCGAGGGGCCGCGGACCGCAACTGTTGACAAGAAACCGTTGGAGAAATGTGCAGTCGCGGACGTACTTCGAGCGTGCAACTTGTAGAATGTTTCTGGATTGTGTTGTTCGTTAACGCTCTTC
This sequence comes from Gryllus bimaculatus, assembly GCA_017312745.1. Lineage (NCBI taxonomy): Eukaryota > Metazoa > Arthropoda > Insecta > Orthoptera > Gryllidae > Gryllus > Gryllus bimaculatus. The sequence continues at coordinate 5,444,407 of BOPP01000052.1, read as the reverse complement.
CTGGGAACACCGCTTTATAAATGAAATAATGTTACACTTGTAGCTAATATTTCTTAACAAAGTAAAATTGCGATGCTTAGGGGAATGTGCCGAAGCAACATATCTAATATAAATGACATGCGAAGGACGTCAAATGGATGACAAAAATTGTGGGAAAATGTTTAATCGTAAAAAACACCTTCATAGACGTTACTCGTAATATAATAACAGTTTTTTGTTACAATGTCTTTACCATTACTAGACATAGTGTGGGAAGACATAGTTTTTATACTTCTGTTCGCAAATTATGATTTATTTTCAATTGTCGAGCAATGAATCTTCAGTGCCATATTTAATCGACCTTATCATTATTCAATCGCTTAGTTTAATACACACCAGTAAATTAGTTACATTTCCTTGGCAGACTTCGCAAGTATATACTATTACGCATTGACTTTAAAGAGATTAAGCGATTCGCGCGACGTCAGAGCACATTAGCGCGCAAGATTATCGCAGATTATCACCGGATTAGCGTAAGGGAGCGCGTCCCACAGGCCTCGGGGTCTAATCCCACGGGAGCGCTCGCCCGCGCCCTCGCCCGCGCCCTCACCCGCGCCCCCGCCTGCGCCCCGTCGCCCGAGGGCGCCACCCTCGCCCCTCGGCGCGCTCCGCGGGCGACCCTGGCGGCGGCGGCGGCCACTACACCAACCGTCCACGCCGCTCTCACCCGCTTCGAAATCTTGTAAATCTTGCGGCGGACACGAGGAAGCGGCGTTAAAACCAAACAAACCTCGTCGCCCCGCTCGCTCCCCTCTCCGCGCCGCGGCGCCACCGTCGCGTCGCCTCGCAACTTCACCTCTCTCTCGCCGGCGCGGCGGTCCCCGGCGACAAGATAACCGGACCTTTTTACTGTGTCGAGAGTCAGCGGGTTCTATCTGTTCCTGCTACGGCGAGGCGCCCCCTCAAATATTTACTGTGCTTTACAAGGAGAGCCCCGCCGCCGCCGCCGCCGCCGCCCCCGGCGTAGATTGCGCATGCGCCGTGCCCGCGGAGCCGGACGATAGCCACCGCCGGGCGCGGGCGGGCGTGCGGGCGCGGGCGGCGGGACGCGCCAGGTGTAAAACGGAGGAATATAGCGCACTTATTTGTGCGGCTGCGTCGCGTGGTCCGTAGATGGTCCCCGGAGATACGCGCCTTTATAACGCGCGGCGTCGGAAGAACGAATCAGGGCTAAGTAATTTCCCCGGCGTGGTTCATCACGCGGAGGTGAGATACGCGCGCGCGTGGAAAGGAGCTCTCCCGGGCGACCGATTACGTTCCGCGAGCGGCGCGCGCGTGTGTGTCGAGTGGACGGCGACGTGGGAATGTGCTTAATGCGTTGGGGTTGGTTTCTCGCTGATGAACGTCGCTCCGGTCAGTTACGACCGCCCGGCTTGTTTATCTGGCGGCCGCACCCCTGTGCCGATGCAGCTAAGTTGGGAGAGCGCTAACCTGAAAAGGCGGTCTCGGGCTACGTTATTAGATTTCTGCATATTCATAACTCGTCTTCATATGGTTCATATATTTCCTCGGTTAATGGTTAATGTAATAAAATAACATTATTGTAAAATGTGCAATTCCACACAAGACTAGCACATCGTGTTTCTTTTTACATGATCTATAGTCATGGGGAAGCTATCTTTAACATAGTCCTTTCGAGCCCAAATTGTAAATTGTGTACCAGAAAGGATTTGAACATTTTTCGCCATGATCTACTTCGAGACGATGTGAGATGAGTGCAAATACGAGTATAATAGTAGTCCGCATGTATGTACTTTATGCACAAAAGCTCTTTTCGAGCTAAGGCCTATCAGCAGCGTTCCGGCCTTGCGGAAATGGATACTAGTAGTATAATATAGTAAAATTAAGTAAATAATAATTTATAATTATGTACTATAATGAAATTATAGTATAATGGGAATATAATTATAGTATTATGGAAATATTAAGAAGTTCTTAATTTATGTCATCAAATATCCTAGAACCGACTAGTAGTGATAATGTTTATATTTGCGATTAAACTTAGGAAGACATTCTTTTATTTGATAAGAGAGTCAGTTTCAAGATATTCCATTAATACGAGCATGTTTCCATGAAGATCTGCATCTTAGGAGGGTGGTGTTTGCAAAGAATCGTAACTAATTCCCTCAGAGAGACACCGTCTGACTAGAGAGCACATCGAGGCAGTTGGTCCAAGGTAGTGAACTTAGGGGACGCGAGGAGGCAGCTCGAGATGACTCGGGAGTCATTTGTTGGCTGAGATGGGAGAGCAACATAAACAGCCGAGGAGGCGTCAAAAGGGACATACTACCTTCACTGCTCAGCACGCAATTCAATCAACCTCAAATAGGATGGCTAAATAATCATATCACATTGTAAAAGTGGTCTGTCAGCCTTCATTTTATTTTTCATAGATTCGCTTTATTTTCAATAATTTTCTTACGAAGAATGTGCTTCGAGCTGTTTTTGAACTCAAATTTAGAATAAAGTACATGACACGAAATACATTCAGCTTATTATGTCCGCTTTTGAATTATTTAATGAAGAACCAACATTTTTCTGTTAAATTTTTTCATCATTCTAAGAACGGTGAATGTTCGAAATTGAAAATTGTAATATTTCGTAATTAAATACGGCTGTGTATTTTTACTATGTTTCTTTTATATTTCTTTATAAAATTCTAATATATATTCTTATATATATCGTTTCTATTATATTTTATCTTGCCATTTTTATTTTATTTTATTCTTTGTTCTGAAATGTTTCATTTGAAACTCTTTATTTCAATTATAAATCGGGCACTGATTGCTTCTAAATTGGAATAATAAAACGAAATAATATAATGAAACAGCTTGATACTTTAAAACCGTTATTATCTCTCTTTTAAACTCCGAAAAGACTCGCACGCTTATCTTTATTTCCTGTTCAATTGTTCTCTTTAGCCCATTGCGAAGGCTGGCGAAGCGGCGGGGTCTCGGTGGGGGGTGGGGTGGAAAGGGGCGGGACGGGGGCGGGCGGGGCGGGCAGAGGCAGGCACCGGCGCCCGCCCTCGCGCCCCGCGCGTGTGAAGGAAGGCGTAGAAATTGGCTTCCGGTGCGCGGGGCGTGGGCGGAGGCGGAGGCGGGGGGCGGGGGGGGCGGGTACGCCTGATGCATGCCAATCAAAGGAGCCCGCGCTGGCCGTGCGCTGCCTGCAGATGCCCCCACGGCGCTGCGCGGCGGTCGCTCGCCTACACCAGCGCTGAAAGCGGGAAACAAGACGGAGCTGAAAACAAGCTCATATGGATATGCAATACATTCGAAGTAAACGATATTACGGCAGAAATAATCTCCGTTGTGTTGCAGAGGACTCCCCACAAGGTATTAAGAGGAGTGACGAGATAAGGACGTGATATTGAAAGTGAATGACTCATTGTTTTATATACAACGTGTGAAAAGCAATGAATACAATTTGTTACTTCAGAATGCCTTACTTTTTGGAATTAACGAAAAACTCACATCTTTGGAATTAATAAGAAGAGTAATAGATAACAACAAGAAGGAAAACACAAGATTACATGCTACGCATTAATGTGAAAATTCTTTAACCACTGGTGCGGAGGTGTCTATTTTGTAGACTTCTCGTAAAAGAAGTATAGGAAACCTACATACTTCTTCAAATAGACTGTGAAACGTCTGTTTGGAGTTTGAATGGACTGCTGCACTCACTGGATATTTGCCGGTCATATCAATGTATATTTACCTGACCTTTTAACAGTAAATGGTGCTTTCCTTTTCAAGATGATACCGGAGTAAAATCATTAATAAATACTTCGATAGTCAGATAGATTCGTTATGAGAATGTCTCAAATTAGGACCATACCATTTTTATTAGATCTCTATCGAAAAAATGCAACGAAAAAGTTTGGAGCTATTATGAAAAAAGAAATTGAAATTATCATATGGACTAGTAATGACATGAAAAGTCACGCAAAAGAATTCACGATACATTTCAAATTCGCAGGGATGCACATGCGACTACATCCATTGGAGTGAAAAGTCTAGGGCATTACTAATGTCCACAGGCGAAGCGAGGCTTTAAAAAACAACAATTTTTTACATCAGGGACCTATAAATGTTTATTTCCGTCAAAATCTTGACATAGAATTTTTATGGCATTAAAATATAAATTTTGCGTGTGTAATTCGTGTATACTGTGTAGAATAAAAGTATGTAAAAGGTCCTTCTAAGCACACGGCACACCATTCCATTAGTAGACAATTTGATGATGACAGAAATATATCAAGCATGACACGGCTAGGACTGGAAAACCTAAACCCGCAAATTCAAACCAATTGTGATACAACGTCAACAGCTAATATTTTTGTACAGATTTTTAATACAAAATTATGCCGAAACCCGGGATCGAACCAGGGACCTTTAGATCTTCAGTCTAACGCTCTCCCAACTGAGCTATTTCGGCGCTGATGCTTGGGAGCCGATTCAAAAATGCTCAAATTTTAATTTCCAAAACCCACACGTTTACCGTTCGATATGTTGTGTAGTACGTTTTTGTGATTAAATGGTACATTTTGGTAATACTAGACATGGGAAAGCTTTGAAAATTATTACTATTTAATTAATTTCAATTAATTATGAAAGCTTATGTTAAAGGCAAGGGCCTTAAAATAACCGTGGTTCACGGACATAGCAAAGCGTGGTTCATATGCAAATAAGACAAAATTGTTGTGCGTCATAATAATATAAAGATATATTCAAGAAAGAAACTGTTAGTTATTTGGTTTGAAAATCTTTTTCGTTTACTTCTTATCTATCATTAACTGATAGTATGTTAGGGTTTTGAAAATAATATTTACCCATTACCTATATACAATGAAACAATATTCAGTGTCTGTAAAAGACATTCGATTATAACACGTTGTGAGAAATTTCAAGAAAAGAAATATTCAGTGAATTTTAATAAATGTGTACGAAAACGATGGTAATTACTATCTAAAGAGTTTTAATCTTATTAAAAAAATATTTGAACAAGATAAACGCAAGAATTGTGTAATAACTTTCTTCCTATTCCAAAGAAAATTTCTACCTATTTTTTTAACCAACCTCTGAAATTCTAAAGAAATATTTGAAAAATATTACTTAAGATTTTAGGCATAATCAAGAAATGTTCTCTGTTACACAAAACATTTTCCTAGGGAATAAATAACAAAATATTCCGTTAATAATCTCCTTGAATCGACCAGCTTCTTATTTGATAAGAAAAATGACGTCCTTTGTTTTAAGGATATTTAGAAAACATTTCTGACTGCGTGGCCTTTATTCAGGCGTTGGCAACGCCTCGATCGCCCTCCTGACGTCCAGAAGCCCCTCAAAGCCCCCAAAGCGATTCGATTTTTCACCGCGCCGCGCCGCGCCGCCTGGCGTCCTTCCTGGTTTTGCGTTGCCCCAGAATCAGACCATCGTCGTGCTTCAGAATTAAAAAAATAGTTAATTGACGAGATTTACAAGATTTACTACGACTATCAGATGAAACATAACACACTCGATCCTTTTTCCCATTTTTTATTTATTTTGTTTCTGTGATTATAATGTAGTCCACGTCAAGTACGTAGTGCCTTCATACGCAAAGTCGTTAGAACGAAACAATGCAACAGTTGTTCACATTGCCCGCGATCTTACCCAATGAAAAACTGTCGTTCGCAGCGCTGTACGGGAGAACTCTGAGAACTGGGATCAAAAAGTTTCAGTTTTAGACTGGAAGTTGCTGTTTCTATTTTTTTACCATGTGAGCAACGGTTGAGAAAACTAATTGAACAAATTGCTACAATGAGCGTGCATTTCGTCATTTGTGCTTTCAAGTCATTTTCACTTTGAATACTTCCGAACCTGCGTGTGAAATTTCCAGAAAATAGCAAAGTATTTTAATTACACGTGATTGGAATCCCTCGAAACCTGCGAGTCGTGAGAAATGTTTGGAGATTCAAATTTATAATAGTGAATTTTTCGACGTTCGAATATAAACTTTTTAGCACATTTCTTTATATCATTTTATTTTCATCTTTATTTTGCAGACTTTTCGCTCTCTGTTCGATTCAACACTTTCTGATGTTTTACTATCCATTACTCTTTAACTCAGAACCTAATGTCCATAACTGAGATTTACCACCGACATCTAACCAAATTAGCATTACATTAGTCATTTAATCAAAATTATCTATCGTGGAACCTGTGGTTTCTTCAAAATTATTTGATTTGGAAAATTCTTTTTCTTCCACAGCAGCTTAAATTTATGACTTCTGAATTATTTGTTTATCACTTTATCATCAAGTGATACGTGACCAACAAAGGACAAGTGTAAATTTTAATTTCTATCTAAACCAATATTTCTTCGACGGGTTTTTACACTGTTCTTCTCCCAAAAGTGTTGAAAATATTTCTGTCGTGTATGTCTTCTAGTCGCATGCCTATCCCGTCTAGGGCTTTCTTGCCATTAAGATAGAAAGAGTTGTTATTAGGGTTTTAAAATGCTACATATTCTTACGTCCATCAGGAGACGTTGAACATATACCTCACCTTAAATCCAAATTAACTACTAAATACTGATAAAAAAATGAATACTCCCGGTCAGCTGTTCAGCGGTATCAACGTTGTTTAGCTTCAAATGAAGACCACTTCTAACACACGTTACCGTAAGAATACTTAACGAAACATGCAAAAAATAGCAAGCAAGAACCGCAGTCCTATGACTCACCGTTGCACGTATATTCCCGTCAAAGAATGTATACATATTTTGGATTCCTCCGAATACATGTATTTAAGAAGAATACTCAGGTTGAGATTGAGCAATTTTCTTCAGGAAGGATCTTTCAAAATTTCAGGAGAGAACGATCGAAAAATGGTCAGTGAAACAATAACTATTTTTGCACAAGCAATACAGTACAGCATTGCACAAGCAATACAATACATCAATTCTAATAATACTCTCTAGATTGTTTTCTTGACCAATTTTTCTCATTTCGATACAACCGCCATTTGAACTCTTAAGTGCGGAAACAAAATATGACTCGTACCACGCATTAATTGTATGCCAAACAAGAATATTACAAAATATGGCTCGGACTACGTGTTAATTGTATGCCTAGCAAGAAGTCACAGTCGTAATATTTCATTAGCGGTCATCCAGCTCTCTACGAGTGACGGTCCCAGGCACCCCCCTCCCGCCGGCCGAGTTCGCACCCTAACAATCTGTGTAATCCAGTTGGATCTAACACGTTGCACCCATAGCGACAGTGGCGCCGCCCAGCGGCCGGCGAGCGAAGCGGCTCGCGACAGGAAGTGGGTGACTGCCGCTAGCGCCCCATTCGCGTTTCACGAGCGCCCTCTGCACGGGGATCTCGCGCGTTAACGCGTCCGGAGAGGGTGCCAATTGCCGAACGCCCAGCGGTTGAGGGGGAGACAGTGGAGGAGCAATTGTAAGAGCGGCGTTGCTCAGGGAGGTAAAATAAATGCATGTCTTTATGAATTTGGAGATTGGATAGAATAAGAAACGAAGTGGTGTGGGAAAGAGCTGGTGTTCAAACAACCATAACCAGAAGACTAGAAAATAAAGCTCTTCAATGGTATGGACATGTCCAGAAGAAGCGAAATAAGAGATGGCCAAAACAAATTTTAAATTGTATACCTGAAAGAAGACGTAGAAGAGGTAGACCAGGTTTAACCTGGAAGACATATATACATGAAGGAGAAAGGATTTGAAGTGGGTCAATGGGAGGACCGAGATTTATGGAAATGTCGTCGTCGAAGAAGAAGAAGAAGAAGAAGAAGAAGAAGAAGAAGAAGAAGAAGAAGAAGACGAATTTGGATTAGCATATGAGGAAATCTGACAATTCCTATGTTAGCCTGTAATTAATTTCGATACTCTTGTATCCTAATACCAGTTACTGTGTGACGTTTGGTCACGCACTACGTGTGCTCTCTAGTCACGAAGGTATGACGTGCTGCAGGGAAGGCCAATTCGAATACCTATATGCTTATTATGCGTTTTATCAGACGCGTCCTGATGTTTCTTTTACTTTCAGTAAATGTAAGTGATGGAACAAGACTTATTTACATCATTTTCGAAGATAGACGATTGAATTCAGGTTTTTCTGACCTTAAAAATCATACGACTTTTATTTTTAATTTTGCGTACGTAGGTAGGACGGTCCAAGAGGCTGACACCAACGGAACACAACACCAGCAAACCAAATATATAAATAATATGAATGGATAAAATATAATCTGTAAAAGCAAAGAAGCAAAGATGCTAGATTGAAGGAGGCTCATAGGTCCCTCTCCATAGGCGCTGTGTATATCCTGAATGGTGTCTTGCTTATCCACATAGATATCTTCAAATGCTGTTTTAGATTGAGAGTGCTTTTAATTGAGGTTGGGACACTGAGAGGATTGTATGAGCCACAGAGCGAACACTCATGATTTCGGGTGCGTTTGATTACGCACACTGTTATGAGCGGACGAATGTCTAAGGTGACACATTCGCTTCCTGCGACAGCGGTTATCTGTATCACCACAGACACGTACCAATAAGGCTTCATCAAAGAAGAATATTTTCCGTTCGTTAAACACAATGTAATTGGAAGTTCATTTATTTGATTCACTGGTGGTCTATGATTTGTAAAAGACCGTAACACTCAATACACACTATCCTTGCAGCCGGTGACGCTGCAATCATTCCGTTCTCTTGAGCAACATACAGCCTTATCAAACAATGGCCTCTGAACTTTCTATCACCATCTGATTTTTCGCAGTCTTCCTTATTCTAAATCTTCTAATATTTCAAACGGTATATGAAATCTTTCATTAATCATATAACGTAAATTCAGAGTATTTTGGAAACTCCTTCCTTGGGGACGAGGTGACGGGTAATGGAAGCGTGACTTCCGTAATAATTACGTAAAGCTTGGGTCAACCCTCCTTGTTATTAAAAGTAAAAAGCAATATTACTGTAAAAACGATGAATTAACTTTATTTGTTTTATATTTTAAATTTATTGCAATTAAAGATGTTCAATATTTAATATATGAACTAGATACAGATGCACTTAATGCACTTCATGTACTTAGTGCACTTCCTGCACTTAAAACTAGTAGTTTTGTATTTTTTGCCATTTTTTTACCCGCCTTAGGAGAGGGGAGTGTAGCCAGAACATCGTTTCATGGCCCATATGCCCTGGAGCCCTTAAGCCTCATAAGGCACAAGGGATACAATGAAGCCCTACGCTGTTCGTAATTCTAATTACAATTTGAACATTTGTTTAATTAATTTTATTTCTATTGTATTCTTAAAAAAATATGCCTATGAATTCAATGTGAAGGCTTTGGCGGTTATCTAAAGGTAACTATAGAAATCTACAATAATTGTACGAAATAAATAGCAATATTTACGAATGCAGGTATTTATGCAGAATTTTGTCTTAGAACACACACGGCTTCTTTACGCCGGGTCCCGGATTTTCTCTGGGTGTCGCTCTTGATCGTTGTTTCGCGCGGAATTCGAACCCAATACCCTAGCACTGGGCTGCCGCAGTATTTGCGAGAGCGCCCCATGCGGTGAAACTTCCATCTATGCTCCTACCAATTGCGCCGCCCCCGTCCCCTTCCCCGCCGCCCTCTTCACCCGCGCGGCGGCCCCTGGGGGCGTGGGGGCGTCGCGTCGGCGCGGCGGGGGCGTCCCGGGAGGGTGACACTTCCGAGTGGCCGTTGCGTGGCGGAGGGAGCGCGCTAACCGATCTCATGAGGCCGCGTTGAAGAGTATTTAACACCCTCGATTTGTAGCCGCAGCTTAATGTGGAGTACAAGCGCTTTGTTCCAACCCACAGGAGGGAGCTGGCGGACACGGGACTCTTGATACGGTTGCCTACGTACAAGTACATTAGTTCTCAGATTATTAAACTCGCCCCTTTCGCTGTTGGCGAGTATTAAATTAAACACATGTGAATGGAAATTAACTACTTGCTCTCAAATCACCTGCAAGAAAACTGTCGTACCCTTTACTAAATGCCTTAGCTGCCGATGCTAGATAATTGACAGTGCTCCTTATTTTAAGTTATTGTTTGTAAAGTTTCATGCAGTCTCATTAATAATATTTTTATTAAGGTTATCTTTTGTCTCATGTGTAGCAGATTTTGGGAAGTTTTAATTAATAGTTGAGAGGTCATGAGGACTTTTACAGGGAAGGTTCGTCGTTTGTCCAAGATTAATAAACCATGAAATCTCATATATTGTATTATTTATCGCAATTCTGAATTTTTTACTAGTGTTATTGAACACGATATAAAATACAATTGGCATTGTCCTGGTGGTGTAGTAAATGTGTTCAGCCAACAGTCTACAAGTCCAGGACTGGAAATGTGTTCGAAAGCCTGTGAGGTTTTCTCTTTACATATAAGTCTGGAACAAAACCTCAGGTTCAAGCCCGAAAATTCATCACCAAATGTCTCAAAATTAACGACAACAGTTAAAAGAAGCCGATATGTTGGTAAATGAGTTTGTGCGCCAGTGACGTCAATAATGATGGTTAAGACGTGTAAAATACTCGAAATTCCTCCGGCATGTCGCTTCATTCGACTCACTCAGATCGCTATGGTCCTTTCCTGACATGACCTCTCTATCAAGAATGACATAACGGTCGAGAGGGAACTCGCGTAAGCTATTGTCGCTCCCACTGCAGCGGGCGGCGGCCGGCAGACGAATCGCCCCTGAAAGACGCCAAATGATCTCTCCGGGAAGTCCCTCGCTTCCGCTGCCCCGAGATCTTTCTTTCGCGCGGCAAAAAAAACTCAACTCAACGAAACGAACCCGCGAGACCGGGCGGCGACAGGCCCGCGGGTGGATGTTGCCGTGGGAGATGCGGCGGCGACGACGACGACAAGGCGACGGAGGCAGCAGGCCCAGGAGGTGGGGCGGGCAGAGAGGACGGCAGGGTGGCTTCACCCCCTTGTCGGGCAGTGGGGAAGAGTGGGGGAGGGAAGCGATGGAGGGGGGTAGGGGTGAACGAGGCTGGGCAGCTACGATGACGATGACGATGGAATCATCTGAAGCGGTCAGGGGCAGCGACGAAGGGTGAGGTGGAGGCGGCGGGGTCGGTGGCAAGGGGCTTGGGGTGG
>BOPP01000052.1:5403581-5433208 GCA_017312745.1 Gryllus bimaculatus | reverse complement strand
CGGGGACGTGAGCAGGGGCGTTGGCGAGGGCGATGGCAGTGGCAAGAGGCAAGGGCGAGAGTAGGTCCAGGGGCGGAGGCGAAGGCGAGGATGAGGACGGGTGCAGTGGTGGTGGTGATGGCAGTGGCAGGGGTGAGGACGTTGAGATAGCGTGCGCGGGGACGTGGGCACGGGCGTTGGTGAGGACGGGGGCAGGGGCACGAGGCGAGGGAGAGAGTAGGCCCAGGGGCGGAGGCGCCGGCGAGGGCGGGGAGAGAGCGGCGGCGGTGATGGAGGCGCGGGCGGTGCCCGGAGGGGGCGTGTCGCCGCCGGGTGGACCGCCCCGCGAGACAAAGATCAGCCGCGCCCCCGGGGCCGCCGCCCCTGCGCGTCATCGGACAGCGCGATGCCTCACCGCCCCGCCCACTGCACGATCGCGTTCACAAATGAAGCAGGGTTTTCGCGAGAGGATGGGATGGGATGGTTCGGTTGGGCACAGCCGGAGGCTTACAAATGTCGCTGAGAAATCTGATTCCACCAGTCACTTCATGATATACCTTATAAATATTTTGCAATTATATACAAAATACTTAGATCATTTATACGAAATTAGTTTCAAAAATTAGACTTTATGATACGGTATTATTTAATATATTTTGTTTCCTTTTACACATCACTGGAAACATTACATCAAGAGGCACTACGAGAGTAGTACTTCCAAAGAACGACACAGAGAAACACAGAATTTGCTTATCGGTCTGCGTATATTTGAAGTTGTTTGGCCATATAAAAGGGCATTGAGTGTAAGCTGAAGTAAAAATAATTTCTGAAGAAAATTGTATAATATTAGATTTTATTATTTATAGATGGCTTTTACATCATGATTGCATCCATTTCGCCACAGCGCGGCGCTACATTGTTAGATTGGTAGGTAATATTTTTCTTATGCAATGGAGTCACTGCAAATACGAAGTATAACCGATTGATTTAATTGCTGATTATAGATTTTTCATTTCCATTGCACGTTTTACCGTTTTAAATCAAGCGACCTTTACTAATATTATATCTTGTTTCTTTACATTTGTGCATTTATGCCTCACCCTTGATTCGTCTTCCTTCTATTCGTTTAGGCTCAATGTCAGCCTATTCCTGTCTGGGGTACATTCCTCAACAACCGGCTCTGAATCGATTATTTTAACCAATATAATTGGAATAAGCATACGACTCATATCTTACGCTACCATACCCATTTTAAAACACGTATCGTAACAATGGATTCGTCAAATGCTCGTACATTATTAAAATTTAATGTCTGGAGTGGATAAGAATTAAATAGACAACTTGCTGCGAACAGGCACGAAGACTTTGAGTTGAAGTCACTCAAACAACGTGATCGAGTGGATGTGCGCCAGACAGAAGCGAAACGAAACTGCGCGAAGAAGGAAACGCGTAGAGGCGGGGGGTTGCGGGCGATGATGTGCAGGCGCTTGGCCTGCAATGAGGAGAGACAGCAGCCGCCTGCACTCTCTGCGGCCCCTCCGCCGCGTCCCCCGCCTCCGGCGCGCCGCGGCGCCAGCACAGGGCCGGAAAGGGGCCAAAAGACGGCCCGGCGGAAAGGAATCACTGGACGAAATCGGCTTGATGGGCGAGGTGGAAATGAATCGGTGCTCACCAAAAGGTGCCCGGTTTGGAGTTAACGGAGGGAAACTGTTCTTAAAATATAAATTCAATTTCTATGCATAAAAGATCGTCGTCCGTGAACTCTGTAACGTCTGTAGAGTGTACTTCAACTTTTGTACAGTCTTGTGTAAGCTCTTTGAAAAATGTCATGTACATTTTTTTTTTTTTTGAAAAACGAATATTTTTTGTGTAATTTGCAATTGAAATTTACAAAAAAAATTTTTTCTCAAAAACCGCTCCAATGTTTTTCTATAATTTTTCTTCACATATGTAATAAGAAACGGTAAGAAATGTGGAGCTAGTCTCTTTTAGGTTATTACTAGTTTTTTTCGAAAATTGGAAAAAATATTTCAAAACTACAAAATTGAAGATGAAAATTTTTGCCTCATATTAAGTCTGTTGTACAAACTAAACTCCTTAAAAAAAGTCATATACGATTTTATTTTGTAAACGTCAGTACTTTACGCGTAATATCTGTTTGGAATTAATAAAACATCTACGGGCGTCCCGCCGTATATAACGATAAGATTGTAATATTGAGAGAAAGTATGTGCCATTGCAGCTCCTAGTTTTTGCGTTGTGCTCTGGTTCTTATTTACGTTCCTGACATTTTTGAACCATTAATAAATGGCCATCGGTGTTCAGTAATCTCTCACTGGATAACCTAATTATTGTGTCGAAAACAAACGAAGCAAACTGCGAAGAGCTTCTGTATTTTAATAGACTAACGTATGGAATGTATGTTTTCTTGTCCTTTTCATATACGACACGTCACGTACTCACGATATATGGAATTTGTTCCAAAGTGTGGAGACAGAATGCAGTGATATATCGTTTTTCTCTTGATGCAACATCAAATCAGCGGGCAGCCCCAGCCAATTAACGTGAATCAAAAGAATGTGGCGTAATGAAAATTAAGCGTCAGCAGCATCGCCTTCCATGTTAGAACGAACACTGAATCAAAACGCTTTGAGTAAAGCTTCAAACGACACAAAACACGTGGTTGCATCCAACGTCTCAAAACACTTTTAGTAAAGCTTCCAACGACACAGGACATGAGTCGTTAACGCCAAAAAGGCCGACTCCCTACATTCGCTGCTCGCGTTTCGTTTCGGCGCACTGTGCGGCGCCGGACACTGCGAGGGGCGACGCCGGCGGCGGCGGGGGCGGGGGCGGAGGCGCGGACGACGGCCACCGCGCACAAATTACCCATCGACTGCCTCCCTCCGTCCATTGTCGTCCCCGATAAAAAGGGACCCCGAAAAAAAAGGAAAATAGCCGTTATAAGGAAATGTTCCTCTGAGAGTGGCATGAGGGATCCGCGCCCATATATAACCATCGGGCACGTCGCCGCCGCCTTGTCTAGTGCGCCCGCCACGCCGCGGAGGGGACTCGTGGAGGCGCGGCGTCACCTTCCGTCCGGCGAGATTTGCTACTACTGGCGATGACGCCGTGGTCGTGCGGCGCGGTTGATGCAGGTTCTGCTTTGGGGGACCGTGTGGAATGTTAGTGACCAGTTTTGGGGGACCATGTTAATATCTAGTATGTTTATTATCCTGTCATTGAGATGATTGTAATTCGATGGAAGCGTGTTCGCAGAACAAAAACCCGGGAAGTTGAGTCTCGTACAGGTGTCAATGTTAGCTATTAAAATCATAAATCTATTATTTAAAATGTTTACATATCGAGATTATAGTTCAAAAACGAAGTGAATGATAGTATTAATCTCGTTATTTCATTAATTATAAATTATTTTCTTTAAATCGTGTCCAATCCATCTGCCATCGTGGTTGCGTAGGCTTCCCCGGCCGGAGTTTATGTTGTCTAGGCTATCCGGGACGAGCCGCGTCACTGTCACGGTGGCTAACGTTTCGGCCAGCGTATTGTGGCCTTCTTCAGCAGTACGATCTGAAGCAGAACGCTCTGAAGAGGGCCACAATACGCGGCTCGTTCCGGATAGCCTAGACAACATCTGCCAACGTGTTCTGTTGTAATGAGCATTGGTTCATAATCAGTATTTTTTGGTGTTAAGTATGACATAGGGCCTATTGGTATAAATAATTTCGCCAGGCCGTGTGGGTCTGGTGAGTGCTAGAAAGAATTGGACGTTTGTTGAAATGCATAATGCCACTGAATAATATATTTAAGAATAAATGATTCAAGAGACTTTTCGAAGTGTAATCTTACCCCGTTGCCATACGTACATCTATTCCACACTCTCAATTTATAACGAAAGTGGCGGCTTTGCGTAGTGATATTAAAAGATTATTGTGATAGAGAATGTGCAAGAGTTTGAGTGAAATGTATGAAGGGGTTATGGAAATTATTACTCTAATTTATAATATCCACGCTAATGAAGATAAAGACATTGCAAATGACGAGTTTACTAGTATTACTGTGTGTGTGTGTGTGTGTGTGTGTGTGTGTGTTATTCGTCTCAAATAACATTGACGATTGAAAGTTGTAAACTGTTGAAAGTTTAAACAGTGGTTGTATGATATTGTAGTTGTAGGGTCACCAGACTGATGACGTCATTCTGATCGGAAGCAGACTTTTATGTAACGAAGCAAATCACTGGGGAGGATGTGACTCCGCCACGATAACCAGTCCAGTCGGGATTAAACTTGGAAATAAGAGACATTAACGCGGCCGTTTTTTTATTATCCCGGCTCCCTTTTCCTGTTCCTCAGGATCACGGCCGGTCCCCTCCTTAGCCCCCGACTCGAGACCGCGGCGGTCGGGGGCTTGGGGCGGGCACAAGGGGGCGTTCGCGATCAGTTTGTCCGGCCGCCGCGCCGCGCCCCCCAGTGTTCAACGCAGGCGCTGTGCCGTGCGCCGTTGCTTCCGGTGCGCGCCCGTATGGCAGCGCCCAATGGACCGGCAACGGGCCGGGGGTGGGTGGGGATGGGGCGCGGCACGCGCGTTTTTCTTGGCTTTTCGAGGTGGGAAGAGAAGGGTGATTGCAGGCCACCGGCCCCACAGACCTTTTATTCCATTTTTTTTTCTTTTTTTTTCTTCTCTTCAATTCGAAAAAAATAGGGGATTGTCGACAACTCGAGCTTCGAAGATTCTGACTCGATCATTCGAACCTCGATATCTCGAACCTTATTAACTGGTATCTCATTAACTAGATACTCATAAACCCGAATTTCAAACATTCTAATCCCATTATCTGCAATCCCTTTGCCAGCTGATTTGGAGTAGGATGAAGACTGTTTTTACTGCAGTCTCTGACCGGGAGTTCTATGGTTCGAGAATTGAGGGTGGTACATTTTCGACACTAGCTAGATAGCTGAATCGAATTCAACCACTGTTTGTAGGAGGATTCTAGTGACCGGCTGCTCTGATCGGTAGTTTTCCCTGGTTTCTCCGACCAGTACCAGGGGAATAGCGGTGCAGTTCCCCAACAAAACACCAGTAATCGCGCGCAGACGTCATTTTCTCTCGACTTACGAGTACAAATGTGCACACACACAAAATTACAATTACATTTACGATCAATAATTTGCCACACACTTCGGGAAACAAACGGGGAACTTAGAGCTTGTCCCGGCTGGGACGGTGCCCCGCAGAGGGAAAAGTAGACTAATCGAAGTGTATGTCGACTTCGGGTCTCACTTTTTAGCGGGGAAGAAAACCGCTACCTCTAACCTATAATATGTACTGCGCTAATGGACTAATTACGAAAACAGTTAACGCGCTTCGAAACACAAATTACTCACCGACTGTTTGAAAGAAAAAAAATAGTTTTTACAGACTGCATATTTTCTCAATACACAGTTCTCATTTTCATTTTGAAGCAAGGCACCTGAAAGTGAAGCTAGGAAAACTTAACGCAATAAAAAATACATTTCGTCATAACAATACAGGTTTTGCGAATAATGTATTTTGTATGCAATTTACAATTGAATGGGTGAAAATCAGAACACTATAAGTGATATATTATAAATCCTGATAAATCTGTTTATTTAAGTCAATGTCACTGTAAAGTCTGGGGGCTTTGTTTCATTATAGCTATGGCATTAAAATTGTTCATTAAAACCACGAAAATACATTGCCACTGAAATATAACCTAAAATAAACACGTTTCCCTCACAATTTATATAATGGCACTTCACACATTCAATTTTTTCTCATCCTTTGAACTCTCGTATACCAGCTTAAGGTTGGAGGAAGGTTGGAATTAATCTTATTGGCTCCTGACTTTCAGAGTCCTCTGTACCATTTGAAAGTATTCTCCTTTGTTTTCTTACTAGTTAGTCATTTCAAAAGTGGGGAGATATGGCAAGAGGAGTACATTTAGACAATATTTCATGTTAATCAATGAATAAAATATTAATACCGATGCTCATATTAAAATGACGCTTACGTGTTGGTTGGTCTAAGGATCGCCCTGAACAGCATACAGAGGATAGAATTTTCCAGCAAAATTGAGTTTTGAGCCAGGGTTCCTCAGGTTATTAACACGCGCGTAATAGCCACTAAGCTGTCGCGACCCTATATTAGAGGTGTAAAGCAGTAATAATGCGAAAAATATTGGTTCTTCCATTCTACTTGAAAAAAAAAGTTTTTATATTCAACATCGACGTACGACGTACAGTATTTCTTTTAGTATGATTTACATATTTTCCAATTCCTAT
This sequence comes from Gryllus bimaculatus, assembly GCA_017312745.1. Taxonomy (NCBI): domain Eukaryota; kingdom Metazoa; phylum Arthropoda; class Insecta; order Orthoptera; family Gryllidae; genus Gryllus; species Gryllus bimaculatus. The sequence continues at coordinate 5,426,909 of BOPP01000052.1, read as the reverse complement.
GTCTTATGGCATGATTTACATTTAAGCTTCTTTCATTTTCACTTAATATTGTCGTATGTTTCTCGACGAGCATCCAAACATTCTAATCTAGAGCTTTCGTGCGACTGATGGTGAATCATTTCCGCTCCTTAGAGTTTCAGTGTTATCTGCCGTACCAGCGCACCGCCCCTGCAATCTCGAATTGCTCGGGGTCTGCGCGAAATACGACGCCGCACGCGAGTCAGAGGTCGGCGACGACGGCGACACGGACACACACACTCGCACCGGCCGAGTGCTTATCGCGGCCCACGCGCTCGGGGTCTCCTCTTCGCCTCGCCGCAAAGAGCCGATGCGATGCAGGCGACGACGCTGTGGAACGTTGCCAGTTTTCCAATGGTGAAGGAGAAAAACGTTCTGTCGACCGAGAGAGGTTTAAAGATATCCTCACTTCCGAAACATAGATGAAATACAATGTGAATAATAGGGCACTAAAAGAGAGGGGGGAGCTTATGAGGCTTCGCATTCTCTCAGAATCCATTCACGTATATTCACAAATACAACCTTTACTAATTTTTAGTAGTAACAAAAGTCTATCAATACTTATACTTATATAATGTGGTTTTTGCACCATTTTGTGATACGTGTTTACTTCAAATATTGTTAATATTTTGTACAACCCATGTGGTCGCTCATGACCTTGAGGTTTATGCTACTCTAATAAATAAAGAAAAAAATATCTTTATCGATGTCACGTCAGTTAATTTCATCGTAAATTAGTAATGTTTTATAATGAAACATGCATTGGTCTGGACAGTAGAACATATACAGGGCCGTCTACTCGTCAAGCGTAGGCGGCGCTCACAGTGGTGCCAAATTTGGACGACATTTCTGGCATACCAGCCCTGAGGAAGACCACGACAGGATGGTCGAAACGTCGGCAACTCAGCCTTCGACGCGGCGTCACCCGGACAGCCCAGATCACCCGAGGATCTCCCGAGTAATACAAATATGGCTCGCTATCTAATTGAAGGTTTTAGTTGTGGCCCTTGCGGCCTTGCAGATTGAAACACTCTGATTTCGTGTATTCGTTTGTACCACATGCACAAACGAAGGTAAGATTGAATTTCCGGCGAGGGGGCACGGAGCGTCTCTCTTATTGTCAGTGTCTCAGTCTCGAATGAAATATAAACCCACGATAGACGGTGGTTTCTTTATCTGTCAGGAATCGTTTCGCAGCAATCGAGCCATTATGCGTATACATCACCGCACCATGTGGTCGCTAGTCGTCAGTAGGGCCTACCAAAAATTATTTTCAAAACATATTTTTTTACCGATGATCTTTAGTTCATGTTTCAAAGAGACAATACCGTCGTAATACAATTCAAATTTTTCTACAAGTTTAGTAATAAATAGCATTTTAGTAATAAATATTTATTTCCTTGTGACTCGTATACTGCAAATTTATGGCGTATTTTAAAGATTTAACGTGAAATAATGTGGCATTCTTTAAGCATTTTTATTGCGTAAGAATCAGGGATCTACTTATAATCCCGCGCCCGGAAAGACGAAATAATCACTCGATCTCCGAACATCACATCCTTCGCCCATCTTCCCCACTTCCCCAATCGCTATCACTTCTTCTCGGACATCACATCTTCCTTCCCTGGGCGTGGCGTGTTCCACTTCTCCAATCGCTTCGGCTCTTCTTACGAAGGCCCTCACATCGGTCTCCATGTGCCTTTCCCGGCCGTCACGTGTACCACTCGAGCAAGCGCCTCCTGCTCCACCTCCTCCTCCTCCTGCCCGCGCTCGCCGCCCACTCGGACAGACTCTGTAATAAATGTGACCGTAACACTTGCGCTTAACTGCGCCTCGGGGTCCGCGCGCTGCGCGGTGCGGCACGACGCGGCCCGGGCCGGCCCGGCGCGCGGCGGCGGCGGCGGCGCCGCGATATTATAAAATACGGAGACGGCCGCGCCTGGAGGCGCAAGGGCGAGGAGGAGGGGAGGAGAGGAGAAGGCGAGGAGCGGGAACGGGGCGCGCATGTTATTACGTTTTATATCGGAGCGCCGGCAGTTAAAAACGGCGCAGATGTCGCGCGCCGACACTGCCCGTGTTTCCGCGCGGAGTCGCGGTGGCGACCGGCGTGGGCGGGCGGGGCGGGGCGGGTCGAGACGGGGCGAGGGGGCCGGGCCGGGGGCGACACGGGTGGAGATGTCCTGGCGCAGACACGCGCGCTGCTGGGTGGATGGGTTTGGGCACTTTGCGTGGGATCAGGGAAAAGGTTGGGTTAACGCTTGAAAACAATGAAGTAGTACGGAGAACTATGTGCATTCCGTCTTCGATGACTAGCATACCGATAACGCGAATTACTCTATAAAGATTTCCCCCTCTTACATTGTACCATTCTTCATTGTTACACATTTATTTGCTGAAAAATGTTCATTGTTTTGTAAGATATCTAGTTTGGTTATTTTAAAACCATTCCTTTTTATGTCCAAACTATTAAAGTACAACGCGAATAAGTGAAATTAATTTCTTTTTATTGCAAATTGCGGCTATAGAAGCTTCATTATTGCAATGACATTATCTCTCAAATTTCTTTTTGAATTTTCATCTTTCCTATGTGTTTCCACATTACTATTTCTTCATTTAAGCGATTATTTCGAAGTTAGAACTTCAATGACACGGATAATTTGCACCACACAATCCAAAGTATCTACTTACTTCGACACGTATAATTTCACGATTTCAGTAAACTCACTGATAAAGTTCCCTGAAATAATAACTCTTGTTACTTCATTTGTGGTGTATCCAAGCATTTCAGTGCACAAGGGTTCAAGAGTAGGTCGTATCAAATTACCTCTGATCCCTCTGAGGGCGTCGCCCCTGCGTTGCAACACTCGAGAATAGCCCGAGAAGTTGCCAAAAGTCAAGTAAATCGCGAATCTCATATGAAACATTTAATCTAAGATTTGTTTGCGTCGCCGAATCCGAGTCTGAAGCCAAATTTTCAAACTTTTCAAAGTAGAAAATAATAGAACCAATAATACATAAAAAGGAATTTATAATTTATTTGACAGACATCTAACAAAATGTTATTTGTCTGACTACAAATCTCCTTCGGACGACAATTAAAGTCTACAATTGAATCATCATTATCCGAAAGGCAACAAGTAGAAAATGCAATCTTTTTTATGTTGGCATGTTGTTCTTACATAAGAGGCAAATTGTACTGTGAAGAAAGTAATCGCGTCAAAACAGTTTTTAAACATTTTCATAACTGTTTATCATAGTGAATTCACACAGAAATATTGGACAGGACACAGGACAATATAACATGTATAATTATTATTTAATGTTTCCTTCCTCTGGAAAAGTAGCAAGAAAATACTTGTTCCCTTTCTCCTCAGCCAAATTGAATTGATCGATATTAACTGCGATTCGATCATACTTACGAATTTACTACAGTGCGAGAGATTGATACTATCAATGGTGGTTTGATGATGCAAAATAATACAAAAGCCTTGGTCTAGTTGAAAGAGGTTCCTGTCCGATACGTTTCCTTCATGGGTAATCTTAAACAACATTATATCAGTAGGTTATATGTCATTCGAGTTTGAAACACAGAGCACGTTGTCCTTCAACCTGCCCTCGTTCAAACCCGAATACAATCTTTTCCTTTCGAGGCTCAGCTTACAACGCACCAGCAGATTTTTTCGCTCTCTATACACTTAATAAAGCACTCTGAAAACAAATTGTAATCTGAATATGGAATCTGTTGTCAGGATTGCCTTTTAAAGTCAGTAGAGACATTTAATATACAGAGGTGGCAAAAGGCATGGGATAGCAATACGCAAATATACAGATGACAGTAGTATCGCATACAAAAAGTATAAAATAACAGAGCTTTCATTTGCACTCACGTGATTAATCTGAAAAGATTTCTGACGTAATGATAGTCGCACGATGGGAATCAACAGTATTTGAACTCGGAATAGTAGTTGGAACTAGACGCATGGGACACATAATTTGAAATTGTTAGGGAATTCAAAATTTCGTGATCCACAGTGTCAAGAGTGTGCCGAGAATACCTTAAATTCAGGTCGAACCTCTCACCATGGACAACGCAGTGGCCGACAGCCTTCACTTAATGAGCAACAGAGTATGTGTACAGTTGTCAGTGTTTGCAGACAGTTTGGGACTTACGACGAACACATCTGTTAGCACACTGCGGCGAAATTTGGTATTAATGGGGTATGACAGCTTAAGAACGACTCGAGTGCCTTCGCTAACAGCATGACATCGCCTGCAGTGCCTCTTCTGGGCTCGTGATAATATCGATTGAACCCAGGACCAACTGGAAAACCGTTGTTTCATCAGATGAGTCCCGAATTCTGCTGGTAAGGGCTGATGGTAGGGTTGCAGTGTTATGCAGACCCCACGAAGCCATGGATCTTACTGTCAACAAGGCACTATTCAAGGTGGCTCCATAATGGTGTGGGTTGTTTTCACATGGACTGGACTGGGCCCTCTGCTCCATCTGAACCGATCATTGGATATGGTTATGTACAACTACTTGGGGACCATTTGTGGCCATGTATGGACTTAATGTTCCGAAACAACGATTGAAGTTCTATGAATTACTATGCGTCATGTCACAATTGTTCGGTAATGATTCGAAGAATATTCTCGACAGTTGGAACGAATGATTTGGCCAACCAAGTCTCCCGACATGAATCCCATCAAACATTTATGGGACATAATTGAAAAACCAGTTCGTGCGCCGGCAACTCTTTCGCAATAATGAACAGTTATAGAGGCAGCAGGACACAATATTTCTGCATGGACTTGTGGGAAAAGGAGGTCCTACACGATAGTTAGGAGATATCCCATACTTTTTGTTACCGCAGGGTAATTTATTGAAAAAAAAAACTTTAATTCAACCTCAAAAAGCGCTAAATAAGAAAACACGTATTTTATTGAAGCAACATTAAACGTTTTCTGAGACTAAATTACAAGCAATAAATTGCAAACTATACACAATAAATAATGCAGAAATAAGTAATAAAGCAAACCCGTTTTGTTTACCTCATCGATGGACCGGGATTTGAACCCAGAGACAGCAGGCGAGCGGTCTCTCGCGGTGAGCCGCCCCTGTGAGAGGGGCATGATGTGAAAAAAGTCAAAAACCCTTTGACCACTGAAGACCATCTGTCTGCGGGTGCGCCGGTATCTCCCTTCCGCGTAGGCATTTCGTTCGCGCTGCGACCTGCCTCCCGCGAACACTCGCGACTTGGGGCTAGCGCTTCGGCACGCTCGCCCCCTCGCCCCCTCGCCCCCGCGCCCCCTCGCCCCCTCGCCCCTCCTCTTCCCTCGCCCCCTCGCCCCCCGCCCCTCGCCTCCCTCGCCCTAGCTACGCCCCTCGCCTCGCCCTTCCCTCGCCTCCGCCTCCCCGTCGTCCCTCTCCCTCGCCCCTCGGCGCCCCACCAGCCGCCAAACAAACGCCCGCTCCTCCTCACCCGCCGCAGCCGCCCCACCCACCCCGGCTGCCCGCCAGCCGTCCGCCAGCCCTCCGCCCTCCTCAGCCGCCCGCGCCCTTCCACTCCGCCCAGCCTACACGCCCACCCGACCGCTCCACACGCCCGCCCGCCCGCATGCTCGCGCGCCCGGGATAACTATACACATTTTTCAGCAGGCCCCGCTGGCACCCTCCGCAGAGGGCGCGGTGCCCCCCTCCCCACCTCACCGCGTCCCATCGCGGCGTCTTTATCCTCGCTTCGCAGCCCCCGGCACCCCCGTGGAGCACGCCACCCTCCCCCGCTTGTCGCGGGCGCACGTGTAAAACCCAGCCCTGGAGGTGTCACCAAAGGCCTTGGAATGTTCTCAAAATGACTACAAATTGACTTGCAACAATCATTACGTAATCATTGCAGAAAGTTAAAAACCGTTGACTTATGACTGAGAAATACTGTCACAGAGCAACTCTTCATTTATCTTCACTTTATTTATAAATCATTCTCAGATTTATCATGTAAAGAACAAATTGTGAATAAACAGAAGATAAAAAAATATTAAAAAAATATTCATGTGAATCTCACTTGGGGGAGATAGTCGATGAGAAAGACGTAGAAGCGATTCACATTCATATTACGAAGTTTTTTTCTAGTTTTTTTTCTAGTTTTTTTTTTGGTCTGCTGAGGTAACGTGCTTTCTATTATTTTTGTAATTTCACCAACTGGAGAACGTTTGCTTGAAAATAATATATTTATGATGCTAGAATTCAATAAAAGTGCACTTCAAAACTTGTATTTAAATAAGTATTTTTATATGCCCTATTCTTTATTTAAAATTTTGTATATTGGTGATTTGTTAAAAGCGTGATGAAAGTGAACTTTGCTCTTTGGTATTCGGTGATTGTAGGCTGACATCGTGTACGACCTCACTACATGAATGAATGAATGTCTCTATGAGAAAAGTCATTTTAATTTTCTTACATGGTTTTCGATTGGTTTCAATTCTTGCAATATGGTATGTACACTGTAGTATTTTAGCGTGATCTAGAAAATACTACAAGCGCTTCTTCTGAGCTCTCTCAGCTCGCGACAAAATTGCTTCTGCAAGCAATCAACATGAAGATAAATGGTAAGCTGAACGAAATGCCAGTTGAATAGGCGACAGTTGATAATTTGGAAGAGTACAATGGACGTAATGATAAAAAAATTGTATTTTACAGCTCGCAAAATGAATTTTAAAAATAATAGAACCAAATGATGGAGAGCATGTTTAATATATAGTTGCTGTTTAATTTATTTTTCACTCTTTGGTTCATTTCTCTCACGAGAGACATTTAAAAGCATTTTGTATTTTATAAACGAATAACTGAAAGGTATTTATTTTGTCTATTAGCAAATTCTAAGAGACAATCTCCCCGCCGTCCGTAAGATCCACCACTCTCAAAACGTGTGAGATAACGATCTGAGTTTGAATGGCACCGTCATTCTATCGCACTTGTAGTGACCCACTGTTTCTTGTCACCTCTTGCAGAGTCTTATGTTTCATCAAATGGTTAGTCATTCTGATAAGCTGAGTTGGTGTATACGCTGGGCGGGCACATCTACTCCTCACGTGTTGAAGGTTTCCGCGAAAGTTGGCAATTATGCGGGAATTATTATAAGAAGCCGAACCTACGAAGGGGCGAACGTGACACGTGTAAATTGAGAACTAGGGTACTATCAATTGTGAAATAAGTAAACAAAGTTTTGTGTGTTTCCTCAAATGTCTGGGTATGCTCCGCCTTGCAATTTTTTTGTAGCTACACCACTACTAATAAGAATACAAGTGAATATGAAATTCTGAGTTCATGATAAGGGTTTATGAGCCAGATACCATGTCGATATCGTATGGTTAAAATTCACGACTTGTTTATTAGCATTATCCTGTGGTGCAACCAGGGATTTTCTGTGGGGAGAACTAAAGGTGTTGCCGAGGTTGAAGCCACTCCTTTAATATACAATACAAATATTATAGAAATATGAAGATTTATTAAATATTTGGAAACTAAAACATCAAAGAAAATTAATCTCTGAAAGACACAGATTCTGATGATGACCGATAACTACTGATGTCTGTGATAGGGATGAAAAGCATGGGGATGCGGAATTTAGTCAGTTTTATGTAAGTCTCGTAAGTTTTATGTAAGTATTGAGTTTCATTCATGATCATGACTATTTTCATGTTCATGCCGACGTTCAGAACGTAAACTGAATGCACTGAATACTGTTTTATTACCTGGCAGAAAAAAACAACAACAGAGAAACAGAGGAAATTTATTGAAATAGTGTCGATACACGACCAAGAGAGAGCAATTAAATCCGAAATGCATGTCGACTGAAAAATGTTAAGCCATATATCGTTTGGTAGTTGATGGTATAACTATAGGTGTATGTGATGTTGTTTATTAGATAATAAATAAAATCGAGCAGTAAAATTGGACGTTGTAAACAATGTGTTTTTTACTGACTTTTATGTTCCACACATCTTCACTGTCGGAAAGCTAGATTCTTTCATACACTACAGTTTTATCGGACTATATTTGGTCTTTATTTTACAGACAGAAATTTGTTTTTTTGGATAGCAGTTTTACATAAAATACAATATAATTACAACATACTAAAAATATAATAGATATGTAGCAACGTTTGGGAAATTATTATTATTACGTTAAATAATAAAATTAATGAATACTCATTTCCGAGACGTTGCTATTTATGTATTACATATTTTATTAGGTTACAATCATATAGAATTTTATTTCAAACTGCTATCCAAAAAACAATTTTCTGGCTTTAAAAGATAACCCAAAATACAGTCTAACAAAGTTGTTAAATCTACAGACAGGAGAAATAATAATTTTTACTACGGTTTATATTTGCATATCGTCGTAGTTGAAGAGTATAATGAGCATCCGTGCCCTGCGCAGGCCGTGAGCCCGCAAGGAGACCAATCACTCCGGGGGCAGAGCCCGGTGCGTCCGCGGCGCCCCCTCGCTCCGCTGTCGCTCCCAGCGCCCGCGCCCGCCGCGGGCCTGTCAGTGTTGACGCCCTCGCCCGCCCTGCCCCCGCCGCCCCCGCTCCGCGCCCGCGGGCGCTGCAAATTGGTTTCGTTTGAGATTCCGGGCAAGTGGCGCGGCGCGGGGGAGCGGCGGGTGCGGGCCGGGCCGGGCCGGGCCGGGTCGGGCCGGTACGGGTCGGGTCGCTGGGACGGGTCGCCAATGCCCGCACCGCCCATCTGAATAAATCGCGCCCGAGACGGGCATGCGCGCCGCCAGGAAAAAGTGACGCGCGACTGACGTCCGCGCGTCGTGCTGTCTTATTTTGCCAATAACGACGCGGCCGCGCGACCTCGTGCGTCCGTCCGGGGCGGCGCGGCGGGGCGGGGCGGACCTGCTGTCACTTTAAAGTCGCGCGCCTCGGGGCGTCACGCATCGACAATGGCTCGGTGACACCTCGCCGCCCCGCCCTCGCCCCGCCCCTCGCGCCCTCTGCCCTCTGGCGGGAACCCGGCCCGCGACTCCCCCTCGGGCGCGCGGGATTAATTGCTGATGCGGCGTGATGATATTGCCCCAATCGCACCTGCCGGGCAATGCGCATGCTCAGCAAACAGCACGCACGCCCCGCGCGACCGCTCAACTGGATTGACCGGAGACCTGGTCGCGATTAGGGGTCGCCGCAAGTGATTGGCTAGATTGCGTTAACGCAATTAGAACGCGTTATAGTTGCTTTAACGTCTTATCTAATGTTGTGATAAGAGACACTTTTCAAACATGAGCTTATTTACAGTTATTAATTATAATTTTGCAATATTAACAACTTTTTTATGAGAGTGTAAATATCAAAATTTAGTTTCTTGACTAGGACAGCAGTACAGTGAATTGAAATTACATTCAACACTACTTGTCATAAATCCTATAAGGAGATAGGAATATTCAGAACCTAAAATCTTCATTTTTTCGCGCAATAAGTATTTTTAATAAATTTCTGGGTCAGGAGAAGAATTGTGAAATGTAATCATGAATTTCTTCAAGACTCTTTAAAACACTATTTACACGAAAATTGGATTCTCGCTTTCCAATGTACTCTTTATTTTAGATTGAATGGAAATATTTAATTTTAGTGTTAATAATGAGTGTTGTAATTCATTGAATTTTGGGCTAGAAATGTCTAACAACACTGAGAATTCTACTGAAATTAGTGATCAAACGCTTAGTTTCTGAATCTTGAGACTTTGATCAATGTTTTCACTTTTTCACCATACGATACTACCTTCTTACCTAGTAAAGAGGAAATGTAATTGTGCGGCAGAAATCGGCGATTTTCCGACAAAAACGTATTGTGGGCTCCTGGTTTGCTATAAGTGGATAAATCGTGATCCTATATGCATAGAAAATTACTTTTAGTACGTAATGCAGTTAGAAACCATATCTTGTAGCTTTTTGACACCGAAAAATAGTTTGACAGCAAAATATCTGTTCGTCCGTCCGTCCGTCTGTACCACCGCCCGTCTGTCCGCCTGTCCTTCTGCGCCTCTGTCTCTCTGTCCGTCCGTCTGTCCGTCCGTCCGTCTGACCGTTCGTCCGTCTGCCCGCCCCTCCGTCTGTTCGTACGTGAGTTCTTCAGTCTATCGATCCGTCCGTCTGTTTCTCCATCTTTGGTCAACGCTAGAGTCTAAATTGTTAAGACGATTTTCTCCAAAAATGTTATTTCTCCATTGATTTTTTGATTTTGAGAGTAATTTACTTAAATACTCGACATGTTCAAAACGTCATCAAAATGGTTGCATTTTTTCTTTTGTATTGTTCAATTTGTTTCATTTTTCTAGTCTAGCGTAAAGAATACTTAAGAAATGGTGGAGATCTAATTTTTGTTAAAATCTCTAAATTTTCAAAAATATAAGTAGTTTTTGCTTCATTTTAATTAAAAATTTTAATTTTTTTACAATAATTTTTTCTTAAACAACTCAATTTTTTCTTGAAAATTTCTCCTCGTATGTAGTTAAAACGCTTAAAATTAATGGGTTTTTGAATTTAAAATATATTATGCTACTGTAGAAGGGATCAACTCCGGTTTACCGCATTTTCATTTTTCCACTCTGTACTATAGTGTAAGAAAGAAAAGTATTTCCATAATATTATTTCGAATATCTGTAGTTTATTCCGCTTTTGGTTATTTCTTTTGTAACTTCGCACATACGTCAAGATTAAAGTCTATCAGTGCTAGTGGTCAAGATTAGTGCAGCTTGAGTGGAGTTAGGTACAATTTTGCACGAGAAAATTGATTAGTGTACAAAATGGATGAATGGGTCACGCATAACTCTGTTAGATTAGATGCCTTTGAGTTGAAACTTTTAAATACAATAGGAGTAAGATCTTATAGTGCCGTTCTGTAGATCATTAAGATATTTTTGTTTGTGTGGAGGGGGGAGTGCTGTTCATGATGTCCCATGAATTGTTCGATGTTTTGGCTATGAATAAAAAAATTCCAAACTCACAATTTTGTTGAAGTTAAAATGTAAGACAATAACTGATGATGCCCTGGCAGTTGATGTGTTCAACTGTTTATACTTCTCCATAGAGCACACTATCTGTCTCCCGAGAGATAACCCTGATGTCCTGGTATTTTCTACGCCTTTCCTAGTATTTCACACACGGAGAGGCAGGCAACGCATGTGCAGCAGATGTAGGGCTTCTCCTTTCCCCTGCATTCTGCGAGGGCGAACTGAGGAAACTCTGACCTCTTGAGATGACCCTGGGCGTTCAGGATTTCAGCCTGAATTTTGTTCATTTCTCTTATTACCTTTTAATTTTTTGCCAGACAAATCATAATTATAAATAATCACGGCCACTTTCAAATTAAATACTGAATCAGACGAAACATATTAGAGGTTATTAACCCAGTTTTGCGAGAATCATTTAAGTATCAACCATGACGTCGCTTTTTGTCTCACATATTTACGTGATAACCACGGCGTTCCCGGTAACTGACTGGAAAATATAGAAGATAGCCGTTTACTAGGCCCTTATGTCTTCCATTGCAGTATCTTTAGAATGAACAGAAAGTATCCGTGTCCGTTGCACAAAATGTTTTCTCGCTAAAAAGGTGTGAAATGGAATGAAATTTTGAAGAGGTCAAATGCATTGTTCGGTCATGCTTCTCTGAGTAAACACCAAGTGTTCAATTAGGACCATCAGGGTCGAAATGGATGTGATAAAGTGAAAAATGGATGCCATTAACGTCGTTCGAAGACCAGAGTCTATCAAGGCAATATTTTAACAGTGCGTGAGCTTGTTCAAGGCGATCGCCGCATTGCAATTGTCCGTATTGCATCAGACGTGGGTGGAAGTGTCTATACCACTGTATCAGACGGCGATTACGCGGCTGGTGGTGGATGGATCGGATGGCGGCTACCGATTTAGGTCTTTCTGCGTGACAACATACGGTCGCACACACTAGATCTGACTCACGATGAATGCCCGAAACTGCACTGGCTACTTCTAGAACTCCCATTTCACTGTTAGGTCTTCTTACCATGTGACTACCATGTTTGATCCATTAAAGGAGGCATTAGGTGGAGGAAGATTTGAAGACGGCGCGGTCAGACAGTACGTGCGCAACCTGCTACTGCGGCAGCCCTCTTCTTTTTTTCCAGGAAAGAATCAGAACGTTTTCTATGCAATGAAGAAAATGGATTTCTTTGATCGAAACTGTGATGAAAAATAAGGAATTCCTTTGGTATTTTTACGTATCATCAATACGGCTGTTACAAAATTCCGGTTCTTATTTGAATGACTTCCATATGAAAATCAATGTCTCAAATTTACTCATTATTTTTGGATGATGATTAGAAGGGAGATTTTGCATGACGAAACAATCAGTAGCATTATCGATCTTTTAAGCTTGCGCAGTTCGAGTTTCGCGCCACTTTTGCGCAAGCGCCGTAGATCCAGATTACAGTTGTTGCTGTTTGAAATGCCGCACAAAACTCCCTATTAACATCAATAGGGAGTTTGTGCATGCCGTAGCAGTCATCACTATGGATCTTCTGCGCATGTGTAAATGCATTAAAATGGTGCGAAACGTGAACTGCGCATGCGCAGCAGATCGATTGTGCTTTAACGTTCGAGAGTGCACAAACTCCCTGAAGGCCCATTCACAATGCAAACGTAAACATAAACATAGCGCATGGATGTAAACATTAACATAATTGATAGACTGAAGTATTCACAATGTCTAACATAAACGTAAGCAAAATAAGAGTTTCTTTTGGCTGTGAGTTATTCTAGTTGCATGTGAGAACCGATTTCGAGGTATCGACTGTGCCCATGGCCCATTAGTTCGTCTATCGACTTCACTCCTATTTCGATTCTCGATTTTGAGTTACCGTACTGTGATTGGTTCATTTCTTATGTCTTACTTAAGCATAAGCACAGAAGCTTGAATCTTGCAGATTTTTAATTTAACGTCTTACGAGTAATGCTCATGCGAACGAGTCCGCTCATGGACGTAATCCTAAGTTTTACGTTAACACCATGCATAAGTTCATGTTTGCATTGTGAATGGGCCTTAAAGATTAAAGTTAGCGTATCGATTTTTCGAAGCATCAATGTGTTAGGTGGGGCGGTGGCGGGGAAGGGGGCGGGTGGGTTAGCCGCTGTTGCGTCACGGCGGCGCTGAGCCGCGCCCGAGCCGGCTCATCCGCTTAGGCGCTCAGCCGCGGGGCTTCCCCGGGGCGCGGGCGGCGCGGGCGGCGAGCGATCGCACCGAGCACGCGCTTGTGAAAGGCGGTCAGCGCTGCCACTTCCTTCGGGACTGATAACGGAGAACGATTCCGGATCGCATCAAATTGTTTGAAATGGCTTGTTTTCATGTCGTTAAAACCTACATGAAGAGAGAGAGAGTGAGTGAGAGAGAAAGAGTGAGGGAGGGAGAGAGAGTGAGAGTGAGAGTGTGAGAGTGAGAGTGAGAGAGAGTGTGGGAGTGAGAGAGAGTGAGAGAGAAAGTGAGAGAGAGATTTCCTCTCTCTGTGACCTTTACTTTGGAACAAAACGCATTCGAAAGTAGAACAAAGAAGACTAGCGGGTGACTTTCTGGCAAGAAACGATTACAGATGTTCACGAGACATCTCAGTAACACGACAACCCCATTCGAGAATATTACAATTAAAGAAAAGGTAGTTTTATTTTTAGGAGATAAAAATCAGATGTTACTTTTTTTAATATATATATATATATATATATATATATATATATATATATATATATATATATCTGAATTCATATGGCCGGCTTCTCTGTTTTAGTCTCACCGCTGCGTCCGTCCCACCCGTTGCTTCCGCCCCATGCACCCGCTAATTATCTCGTCCCATTCACCCTTCCCACCCTGTGCGTTCAACTCACCCCCCCTTCCGAGCTCTCCGTCTCATCCCGCTCGTTTGTCTCGTCAAGCAACACCGCCGCCACCTAGATGCATAATGAGATCTATAATTTCCAACTACAAAAATGTTGGGATGCAATCCACTTTGGGTTAATGCCCGAGTAGGGACCAATTTTGCAGTTGATTACTCAGCGTCGCCCGAGTACTTATCACAATCAATTACAATGCGCGGCAGGCTCCGTTCGCGTCGCCTCGCCCCGCACGTCCTGCCGCGCTGACCGTCCTGGCAGCCGTATCCATCACGCACGTTCCACTCTACCGCTCGCCCCCACCCGCCCCGCCTCACCTGGCCCGGTAATGTCCTGTTTTGCGGTCACCAGCAACAAATTTGGGGGAGTTACCTAATAAGGTGTAACACCTTTGAGTCACGAACTTCCCCAGTCCGACATGTTGTTTTTCGACTTCTCAATCCGCGAGAGGTGGCTCAGAGTATTACCTGATGTTACTGCAGTGCCTCTGACTGGGAAATCATAGGTCCGAGTCCCGACGGTGGCAGGATTTTCGACACTAGTTAGAGAGCTGGGTCGTGTTCAGTTGCTGTTTGGAGGAGAATTCTACTGACCGGGTGCTCTGATCGGTACTTTTTCCGATCAACACTAGGCTAATGCCGGAGCAGTACCCTAACAAAAGGGCGACGAAACGCGCGCGATCTTTCCGTTCCCTTCCTTGTCCTTTCTTTACCCATTCCGCACTCTTACATTTCCCTACTCCTTCCCTACCTCAAAATCCGGGAGCTTAGAGCTTGAACCGTTTGGGACGGTGGCATGCTGGTGGGAGATACCCGGTTGAGGGTAAACCCCGTAAACGGACTGCTGGTCGGCCTGGATCTCTCCATCCAGCGATGGAAGATCACTTCCGCCTCCCGAACAGAAACATGCACTATACTAACTATTGACCACTAATCAATCAATAAAAAAATCGGCTACTCAAATGTGTGTGCGAAATGTAGAGGCAATCGCTCTAGTGATTCAAAAATTATTAAAGAACAAACACTCACACGTACAATATATTCGTGTGTACAAGCTGACACACTGAAATTTTTATTTAATGCGAATTATAAAATGTCTTTGGTGAGCACACAAAGACGTTGCTTCGATTCGTGTTTGCGTCACTTTGCCCTCGGAGGCTTTTTATGTTTCATTGTTTGTTAGTGCAAGATAGCACATACACTTCGGACACACTGTGATCCGTGATATCAGAAGCGTTGCGCATCTAATACTAAAGATGATAAAGTGAGAAAGAGAAGTTCGTAATAAAAGTCATGAAGTTAGAAGTTTTCTACTAATTTTCAAAACAATAATTCTCAATTGGGGTTTTGTTTTATACACTGAAGTATAATGAACAGTTCCTAACTGGACCATGATTTTCTCGCAATATAGAAATTAAAAGACGGATAATGAAGTAAAAATATTGTGTTATTCCACTTGTTCTCAAGCTACAATTACCGCACGAATTGTAATACTCAGTGCAAAACTCCTTACGACATCACAATGGCGATTGGTTGATATACTCTGAATTCATAGTATGTGGATTCTATCCCAAGTCAAGCTAAATGCAGGTGCCCAGCGATATTAAATTTCTTCGGCAATTTCCCTTCCTAATACGATCTCACATTCTTCCAACCAGACAGTTTGGTTGGAGACCCACATGTGGTGGAGAAAGTGGGGATCAAACCCAGGCGTATCAGGGGACGCCCATGGAGGGTAGGCTTCAAAGGAAGCCTGAGTCGGAAACGGATGTGGAACAATTATCAATGGCCTTCTCTCTGAAAAAAAAAACCACGATAAACAAATAAATCAAAAAATGAAGCATACGACACAGCTATCATGCGGTAGCAAGGCTCCAAGGGAGAGGGCGTCTATAATTAAATATTCGTTATTTACGTTTTGCGCATGGAACTGAAACGTTTTCGATATTCTTGGTATATAAATATTTATTGTACGTATATACTATGTTATGTTATTCTGTGTATTCGTGAAACCTTTGTTAAGCACATTAATTCATTAGTTATACAAAAAATGTATATGAAAGTATTTTACTTGTTCTAGAGCAGTGAGAGTACCAATTTTTAGAAAACGAGCTTTTGTGGTTCTGTTCAGCAGTATTCTTGCTATTTCCATAATTATTTATGTTTTTATTTGTCAATGAACATGAATAAAGTATTTATGAAATAAATTTGTAGATACTATTCCTGAATATTTTTTTATCCTCCCAAAGCGATAGGAACTCTATTATCTTAATATTTTTTTAAAATATCTAATCCGGTCTTTCTCTGATACTTATGACGTTACGGTTCTCTGATAACTAGTTTTCAACAGAACAGGACATATTGAATCGTAGAGATGGAGAAGATATTTTTGTTATTTCTTACATTGATAATTACTACACAGTTGAAAGACTTCCTTGTAAAGTTGTATTCTCTTCCACTACACATGAGTCAAATTATGCATCAAAATATTTGCTGACTGATCTGCAGTAAATAATCAGAAATTTCCATTCACACTCTGACATGGGACATGCGAGATTGACATCATCACTGACACCATTCACAGTCATTGCACACCATAACTGAAGAGGTCATACGGCCAAACCAGGGGGAACTTATTTCTTACTAGTTAAATGCAGAGCGAATGAGTATACGCAGCTTCTATTCCTGGATCACACACGCCTTTGATAACCTCTTTTGTTTCTCGCGGAGTATCGATCGAGTCCAATGCTTGACGAAGGCTTTCTTGGTCCACGGGAGATGGGATGTATCTTTCAACACGATATTGCTTGAAATGCAACGGTGTCTTTATTATTTATTTCAGTGTCCTTCAGTTCATTTTTCCTATTTTTCACGTGTTGGCTGTTGAAAAACATATGCCCTTCATAATAAGTATTGAACAGCTATAGGTTGAATCGAATATATAAATAGAAGTCACTCTTGACGTATGTGAAGTAGAGACAAATTGCATATTATAAATAATAAACAAATGAGGATGTGTGAAATATCAAAATAGGAAATGGTCACGAAAACTCAGAAATAAGAGATCAGATCAGATGATCTAGGAACTCGATCTCGGCAGGAAGCGTTTAACACGTCAAGCAAATCCGGCCCTCTTCTCCCACCCTCTTATCGACAGCGGCAATCCTATCGTTTCGTTATTACAATGCTCGCATATACAGGTGCCGGTAATTGGTCTTCTAAAGTCAATAAAAGATAATCCTTTAGATTTTTGTCTCTCTACAAATAAATATAATCTTCAGTTCATATCTGCAATAAGATCGCGGTAGATCTTAAAGAGTCTTTGTACTGCAATTAGCGGCGAAACCTGTCAAGAAGAAACGTGCTAGGAAGAAGACATGAAAAGTGCATTTCGCTAATCGGATTCTCGCTTCTGCTTGCACCATCTTCCCGGGTGCAACGAGCGCGTGCAAGGGGCGTGTCCGTCGGGCGGGCGGGGAGCGCGAAGGCGGGGCGGGGTCGGGGCAGGGCCAGCCGACCGCTGCCCTCCCACGCTGCCCGTTTTAATCCCGCCGGCCATACGTCACAGATGGCGCCTGCGATATTATACAAAATCGTGTCCCTCCGTGATATATTTCCGGCACACCCGGGAAGCGAAGTGATTTATTATTAAAAAGAAATAATATGTTTTATGTGCGCCGGTTCCGATTCTTTTATCAACGGCCGTAAAGGCGCTTGCGACGGCGTCCGCTCGGTTGTAAAGGCGAAGCGGCCGGTGCCGCGCGACGCAGGGCAGAAAGAAGCGAGGCTGTAAAGCCCTTGGCCCGATAACGGCGCCAAAAATTTGCCTTTTCATGAATATTTTTTCAAAATTCATTCCCTTAGCCATATTATATATATTATATAATTAATATATTAATATATATGTGTGTGTGTGTGTGTGTGTGTGTGTGTATGTGTATATATATATTGGCTCATTAAAAAATTCAAATATGCGCGTAGGTTTTTCCATATATGGAATTATGGAAAAACCTACGCGCATTTTTGAATTTTTTAAATGCTTAAATTGTTTAGTAATTGTATAACAAAATATATTTCCATATAAGTATACAGTACATTTAAAAATATTAAAATTACAATTATTCTTAATTTTGAATTTAGAAAAACAGTTTTATATTGTGGGTGTTCAATCGTTATGAAAATAAGAAATTATATTTTACTTCTATTAGTTGCAGGAAAACACGTTTACTTCCTGAAAAAAAAGCCATATATACCCTGAAACTAACTGGAATGTATCGAGAGAGTTGAAGAACATTGAAGGAATTAAGTCATCGTTATTCCATTAGTAAAAATGAAATGCTCTGTGATAACCTATTTATCCTCTTCTCTTGAAATATCAATTCATACAGATATCAATATCGTATATACAAAGTTAATGTATTGTGAAAAACACGATACATTGAAGAACAATTATTTCAGTTACTTTATGTTCACTCAATCCACCGTTTCATCATTACGAGTATAAATATTTAAGTAAACTAGGCTACAAACATGATTCTAAATGTTTCAGGAATGTTTTTGTTGATAACGATAACAAGTAATGAGTTATTTTGTTTACCTATTTGTAGTAGAATATTAAATATTAATTTACGGAATAATAAACAAAATATATTGTGGAAGTAAAAAAAGATGCCAACGAAGCAACTAGTACTTTCAGGAAAGCAAAGATTTTTTTTTGATTTTCATAACCATCTGATGAGAGGTTTTTCACTGCATCGTACAGGAATACGTGGCACAGGGCATCAACTGTTGTCACTGCAGTACCACTGACATGAAAGTCCTAGGTTCTAGTCCCGACAGTGCCAGAATTTTTTTTGACACTATTACGATAGATAGGTCGAGTTTTGTCGCTGTCTGGAAGAGAATTATATCGCAAGGCTTCTCTGATTGGTAGTTTTTCGTGGTTTCTGCGATCAACGCCAGGCGAATGCTGGATTAGTACCCTACCAAACGGACCACAGACAGCGCCCAATCCTTCCTTCCTTTTCCTTGTCCTACCCTCACCCCTTACTTACAACACACTTACATGCACCATACTACCACTCGCATGCCGGGAGCATAGAATTGGTTCCGGCTTGGGCGTTTCCCCACTGGAGGAGATACCTGGTTGGGAAGAACTCCCCTAGCCGCCGGTAGGTGGGCGCCGGATCTCAGCATCCCGGGAAAACAAACACGCACTGCACTTACGGGACTAATGACCTTAGCAGTTGACGCGTGCAGAGTCACAAATCAATCAATATATCAATCAATCAACCAATCCATTGAATTTTCTAAGTTCCATGCGATACAGGATTAAGTTAAACCCAGAGCCATAATCCGAGGGCGAGCTAAAATATCCCACCTACGCAAATCGCCAGATGCATCCGGCGATCGACGGACTACTCCGTTCACTTCTTACTTCCCTCCTCCAAGAATCCGCCAACGCTCAGATCTGACCCACATATCTCTCCGAGCAGTGTTAATCTCTACTGCCCTTCAGTTATAAATTACACCCAGAGACATTCCGAGATAGCCGCAGCGCAAATCTTTCTCTCCTTGAGTGAGGGCGAGCGCAGCGGCCGCATCGCTGACGTCACTGACAGAGGCTGTAGCAGTAGCATCGAGGTTCGGAAAAAAAAATCAGGGGAGTTACGGGTCAGCCTTGGGGGACCCCTGACGGACGATCCACACACATATAGCAACACAGTTGCTAATAGGACGCGCACGCGCCGGCGCAGATAACCCTGAGAGCGCGGGAAAAAATTTCGCGGACTCTTGGACCTGACGCGGGGGCTCGAGCGAGTGCAATCGGCCACCGTCGCCGCGCGGGCGCGTGCGTTCGCGGGGGGGAACGCGGTTCGCGAACGGCGGCGGAACGCAGTGGGGAAAAGCTGCTCTTTGGTCGGTCGCAAGTTTTTTTAGGTTTTTATTATTTATTTATTTATTTATTTATTTATTTATTTATTTATTTATTTATTTACTTATTTATTTATTTAATTATATTTCTCTGGGTCGTAAGTCAACAGAGCAATAAAAGACAATAGGTACTCTGAGAGTTATGAATGATCAATATCTTCATACATTTCTGATATATGCCCAGTTGCTACTTCTGTCAAGTTGCTAATTCTCGGACGATTAAACGTTTCTATAGTCATCATTCTTGATGAGCTCTTTTGTTTCTTCCAATCCTTTCGTTAAATTGTTTAAAATAAGATATGAAGCCGCAAAAGAAAGGTAATAAAATTACGGTGAACAGAAAAAAACAACAATCTTGTTAATAAATTGTAAGGTAATTTCACATAATATAATATTATTACATCGAATAAAAAACATCGATGTTTTTAAACTGGATTAGTAACCTCTAACATTAAATTCGTGTGCATTAAAATTTAATTTCAGAGAATTCGTGTTTATGAATTCGCCGAATATGGGTGAGGGAAAAAGGGGCAGACCCTACGCCCGCGGCATATTTGTTGACCGTATCTCAACGTGCGAAATGAATATGAAGAAAGAGGAAATACAAGGGCATGGAGGTCATCTCAGGCGAGAGAGGTTGGTTGATGACGGACGTACAAGTACATCGTTTCTTCGGTTCCAACACATGAACTAACAGTGTTGCTATCAGTAATTGTATCATATTTTAACTTTTACATCATTATAGTCATGGAAATTTTTCATACAGAAACGGAACATCGGAAAATAAAAAAATCATCGATCATAAAACATCGCTGATAAAAAATATATGTGTTAATACATCAGTTTAAAACATCAGTTTTTAAAAAACATCGACATCGATGTTGCAACCCTAGTACCTACCGCTCATCTTGGAGGCAGTGAAGAGCACTTTTTCGCACTCCGAACATCGCATAGACCTCCTTCGGTTTTGTACCAAAACACATTTGTCCAAGGTATTCTTGGTTTCGCCTCGGTGCTGGTACTATTGGTCCGGTACAAGATGTAGAATACCCCTTACGTCTTAAACATAACTGAAAACAATCGTGTCTTACGTGCGTTTCAAACCTGAAAACCAGTGTTCACATACTTTAACTCAACTGTTCCGAGCCCCTGACTCGCGAGGAGGAATCACGAAGTTTGTTAGAATTTGCAAACTCAAAGAATTTACGTACTTCTCCAGGAGAAAAAAAGCAAAAGTTACATATTATGAAATTTTAATTATGTTTAATTTTTAAGTACTTCTCTCTCTCTCTCTCTCTCTCTCTCTCTCTCTCTCTCTCTCTCTATCTGAGGAAAACATTCACAGTTGCAATAAAAGAAATCTCTCTCATATATTGATAATTCTACGAATTATTTGGTATAACAGTTACGAAAATGTAGAATTGTGGTAATCAAAACAAAGCTGTTTTCATTTGTTATGTGACATTATTTATTGTCGACCGATGACGTATTTGAGTTATTGCAATATTAAGATGAAAATTTTAAACATGTCAGACGTTCAGTTTGGATGAAAGTCAAAGATTTATCAAAATCTAATCAGCAGTTTGCAAAATTGCATGTGTTTAAACAGATCCTCTTCCTGATGTATATTTGCATCAAGTTTATTTTGCACGTCGCAATGGGTCTTACTTGAGAGGCTTGAGCTGCTGGGACAGCAAAGAAGAGAAACTATTTCTTCAAACTCTGTGTGAATCAGTCTCGCCTCAACTTCATTATCTGCGCATGAGTCTGATGGCGTCACTCCGTCTTCGTTCCTATATCAAGCGCTGGCTTTCCCAGTAGTCCCTTCCTTCTAGGAAGAGTTGGAACGAATGCTTCCTGAGAAACATTTTAGTTGCTCAGTCTTTCAGCTGCGCACGTTTCTTTAGGTATTTTATGCTTATATAAATCAATATTTCCTCCAAAACACTAGCAACGTATCGTAAAATACGCGAGAATTTATTAAATTGTTGCAAAAAATTGTAAATCATTTTTTTGCGAAGATTTGCGGCTGGTCTTTGAACCGAAGTAACAAACACAATTCTTGTGTATTGTATCGGTTGGAGTACTCATGTGATTACCGTTGGTTCATTGCGTGTTCAACATACTATTTATCAGTTTGTAAGTTCTGTCTGGGGCAGGGGCGTGGAGTAAGAATCCCCAAGTATGTGGAGCTGAGGCGGATTCAAGTGCACGCGTACAGCAATGGGCGGTTTCACCATGTAGTTTTGGCGTGTGAAGTCTACAACATTTACCATTCCTCACGCAGCGAACCGTCACTCTGGCCAACCTCTCAGAACGAAGGGGCAACCAATCGCAAACCGTGTCTCCCGACTTCCGCAGGTTCGCCAACCTTGGGGTGAAGGGATACATTCTACAGTTAAATACTTACTAACTTACATGTTCCAATAAATTTCTCGTCCTAAAGAAGTTCTACTTGGCGTGTGTGCACTGGGATTGCTGCTCAAATGCCTCTATGTGCGCGGCCTGATTTGGAGACTGGGGTGGGGGTGGGGGTGGGGGTAGGCTCTATATTCAGCCGTGAGGAAGACGCACGGAGGCGGCCGACAGCGCGACGCGACGGTCGAATTATGCTGACTGCACTTCCTGCCTTCGCACACTTGCCGAGTTGCAGACGCCACGAAGGGAGTCACAGCCCACGGTACCATCACGACTGCAGCAAAGCCTTCTTCAAAGCCCCACGACGGAAAGAAGGCATGATTTTCAAATTTTACTTACATTACTCACGCTACCATTTATTACACTATCCTCAATTTTAGCCACGCTTTTAAGCGTCTTGTAAACTGAAAAAATCTTAACTAAATATAATTTAAAATCTCTGATATTCAGAGTTATCTTAGTTTTCAGATTCTTGAGTTTTGTTTGTTTTCTGCTCCAGCTTTTCCATTCATTTCATTCCATGCAATTCTCATTTTATAACCAACTTATTCTGGTGACTATAATCAATAAATTCAATATTTTAAAGGTAAAATGTAAAGTATTAGTAAAATATAAAGGGGAATATAAAGTATTATTAACTACAGAAAGGAGAATGACATTTGTTTTGTGGCACATCGTGATGAAAGTCGCGGCATGCCCAAAAACGAAAAGACATGCTTATCTTTGTTTATCGTTTAAAACCGCCAGAAGAATCAACGAGGTGCCGATTTCAGGGTGTTTCGAACCTTGTGCTGCGGCAGGAAAAAACCCAGTGTGGGGGCGGGCGGGCGGACGATTGTTCAATCGCCGCGCAAGCAAGATGCGCGCATCGTCGGGGTGAAGGACCTGCGAGCGACGGCGCATTCGACACCTGCGGACGCTTCCCACCGCCCCTTGCAAGCGGAGCAAGCGCCCGCGAAACGCGAACGCAGCACTGCCCTTCCGGCCGCCCGGCGCGCCGAGCGTGCCTCGCCCCGCCTCGCCACCCCTCGCGCCTCG
>BOPP01000052.1:5376915-5394015 GCA_017312745.1 Gryllus bimaculatus | reverse complement strand
AAAAACGCAGGGTAAACTTAAGTTAATAGCAAGTGAATTCAAAAAGTTGCATAGTGTTATCTGATGTGGGGTTGTAAGCAAGGAAAGGGCGTGGAATGGAAATTGTTACAGGCACACGAAGTAACATTTCCAGCATTTGTAAAACTGCTGATTTTCAATGCAATAATGAAATGGGGGTATACGATCAAAATCTTTCGAGGATTCCAGTCACCTCATTGAACACTAAGGATCCGTGCATAAATTATGTAACGGAAATTAGAAGTATTTTCAATACCCCCACTCTCCCAGTAATACACCCACTCCCACGCGCTCGAACGCCAGCTAAATAGTTACGTAACGCTTGCGACCCATTCATCCACACCCATGCCCGCTTGCCACCCGAACACCCATTCATCCACAAAATTTTGAAAAGTATGGTAAACTAAGAACGTTTTTGACAAACCTTGCTGCGGAGACAAGGGCACCGTCCAAATTACTAACAGTATGTTCAAAATTAATAAGATCGCTAGTGAGGAAGATACTTTCTAATATAATGAAATAAAATCAGAACTTCGCTGCAAGATAGCTCTGATCGCTTTCGAAAAGATCGCACGTTGAAATATATGTTTGATACTTTTATTTATTTAAGTATGTTAAAAACCTTGAAAGTATTCAAGATTACGGCATAAGAAACATTGCTCTTGCTTCATGAGAGACACGAAAACAGGATTTTAAGAGGGTAGAATGTCTTATTTCCGCAAGATGCTACATGTGAGGCAGGTTGCGTGTGCGCACGCTGTTTACCCTTATCATAATGAGCGAAATTCTAAATTAGTCCTCTTGAACATGTTTAAATCACCCCTGGGAGCTAATTTCCTATCGGGCAGTATCACATAGAAAATTTAGGGCCGATGGTATATCACCGTCTTTCCTTTATATATATTAAAGAGAGAACATGGATTTCTGAGACAAAGGGATCGAGGTTATTGTTACTAATGATGATCTGAATGGAGTAACGAATGTAGATTAGACAAGCACCGCTCCCCTAGACAGTGTCACAGAGTCACATCGCTCCGTATCCGCCCCTCTCTGAGCTGCTTCCGCCTTGGCCTCGCCCCGCCTCGCGCCCCGCCTCGCGCCCCGCCTCGCGCCCCGCCTCGCCCCGCCTCGCCCCGCGCGGCCGCTTGGCCGCCGCCCAAGCGCCAGATAAATCGTGGGAGCAGGCGCGCAAAACATTGCGGGTATTGAAGCAAGCGGTCGCTCCTCTCCCCTCGCCCCTCCGCAACCTCCTTCTGACGCCTGCTACTTGCCGCCACGAGGCCTCCCGAGCAACGCCACGGGTGCAGGCTTCCACGGATGCCGGCACACGTAAGTGTGGATCTTTTGCTTCGCTGTTGGGAATAAGCATCTGACTTTTCGTGGTCTGGGAGGCCGTGGCTTAATGAGCGATATCGGTGGTAAATTTGTGGATTCAAACGCGATTAAAGACGTGGATTTTTAAGTGCGAAAAAGTCTTTCGTACACTTTCTTTCGGAGGGAAAAGTAAAGCGTGCTGTTCCTTGTTGTAGATTTACTGCGTTTAAAGGGTTCTCAAGCCTGTGAACTAAATTCAAATTGCCAGTTCTGCCGCCTGAGTGATAGTACATTCTTTCTCCACTAGACGGTGAAAAGAGCGCAGCGAAATTTGCGCAATCACACGGAAGAGCACGGTCTGAGACTCGCCACGTAAAATAAGGCACCATTGAATAGAATTGAATTGAATGTGTTAGCGTCCAGAAGGTAGTCATTTTCGATATAAGTTAAGAAGCTGAGTCGGGGAGTGACATTGTCTGGATGCGATTTTTGCAGGATGACTGGGATAATCATTTCTGAAATTCCCTTGTATCTCTCCAGTTCGGATGCCCGAGCAGTGCCCTGGACAAAGAGAAACGGATCGGGTTCTATCCTTTTCTGCTCTGGCCTCACTCGCGTCTTTGGACACAGGCGATGGGCTGATTGCTTATGGCCTTATCAGAAATCCTGCGGCACTGCGAAAACATGGATCCCAGCCCACGACTCGATTTGGGCTGAATCTCATAGGCAAACGAATTCTGATCATTTCCAAGGTCACTCTCATGTCCTCATTAATACTCTCAAAAGTTGACATTTTTCTAAGTTCACTCTTCAAACGCTGATAAGAACCATATACTATCTGCCTCTGCTACAATTACGTTTGGGTTGGAATTGGATGCCTAGTATTGGTCGGGTTTCATTAGTGTCGCGGCAACAAGTTGTTTATTGAATCGCCTCATAAATACTGACAACAAAAGAATCAACTGAGTTTTCGATATATGTGAAACTTACAAAACGAAATATGGGCGTTGTTATATTAGTGTTCGTCCTTTCATCCCCTATCATCGCCATATCATGTCATCTTCACAGTTATTAAATCGTTAAATTCCATAGTGGTCGCTAAGTGGACACAAGAAAATGAAGATTATCGATTTGCGCTGAATAATATAACTTGAGGGACACCGTATTTGCAAAATCAATCAATCAATCAGTTTATTAATATGATAATTGCCTGCCGATCCGTACTTTATATTGTTAATGACTGAGTTCATACTTAGCATTTTTTTTTAATATCCAACAACAGGTGTTGGTAATTTTTGATAGCAAACAGTTGTGGTTTTATTATAAGATCACGTGGCCACTGCGGCTAATTCGACAGTGTCTGCGCGAAAAACAAAGTTCCACAACAGCGAAACTCAGCGATGATCGAAAAGATCATAATAAAAAAAAAAAAAACTAGACAACACCTTTTTCTCAAATATACCAATCCCCTGACGCTTACGCCACGGCCTGTTTTCACGCGCGCCCTTGGCGCTGTGTACCCCTGGGCGTGCCCTGCAAGAGGAGAAGCCGCGTTGTGTCGTTTCCGCGCGCTTCCAGGAAGGCTGAGCGTCGTCGCGGGGCGCGGCTGCAGGCCCGGCCGCCGGGCCTCGCTGCAGCCGCTGCGCCGCCGGCCCGCACGCGGTAAACACGCACGCGAGAGAAGGAATGCGCACGCGGCGACGCGACGCGGTGGTGAATGGTGAGGCGCCTGAGAAAATGTGTCGCCAACGAGTCGTAATTCTCTATGTTTATTTTGCGACTTACTTGTGGTGTTGATTTATGTTCTGTTTTCAACGTTCTTTAAACATTTGTGATGGTCACGATTGAATAAATGTGTGAGATGGCATAATGATTCATGACTGTGGGTCTCTATGTTATGCAAATTCTTGATTTATGAGCCCGTGAAGAATAGTTTGAAAAATATATTTCTGTAATAAAATTTCTCAAATGCTTTTCTGACTATTCTATCGATTTTGTTCATTCTTCTATTCTCATGACATTGATATTTCGTGATTGATGATGATCCACGATGATCTGATTCATGATTGATTGTTATTACGGACTCTTAGTAAAGACTAAAACGGACACTCTCGAACATTTTTTCTCTAGCTTACATAATGATTAAGTGCTTGACATTATTTTAAGTCAATTTTGTTTTTTTCAGAATGTATGTTTTATCTTCTCGTCTGCATTCCTAAAATTCAACAAAATATTCAATATTTTTCGGTGGATTCAATCATTGTCTTTCTATAGGATAAAAAATCGGACCTAGCAGGTTAACGAAATAACTTTGCTAAAAGTTTGTATGTACAAATTCCGCATAAGGCTTGGAGATTTTCACCTTTATATTGTGGCATTCTAGGCAAAAGAAAATCTTCAAGAAACCATTCTAAGCATTCATAACGTCATTTGTGAATAATTTCCAAGGAAAGACGTAGTGCAAGCCACCTACTCTTGATCGTTGACATTAAGTTAAGGAAGTCATCTGAGAAAAGAAATAACGTCGATTTTTTTGCTGTGTGAACATGCATTGGTACCTTTTCTCGTCTGCGGAGACTTGCGACATGCGGAGAAGAAAGTAGCATGAACAATCACACAGAAGATGCGTTTCAAACCTGTGGCGATCCGTCGTGGCGATGTCTACATCCTTATTTACTTCGTAGTTTTGACTAAAATTTGTCTCAAAAAAGTGTTATCTTCTCGATAAACTGCAATATTTATACAATTAGTTACAAATAAAGGTAGTTAGACTCAATAAATTATTCAATCGCGGAGAAGAGAATACTCTAAGAGTTTTAATAATTTCGAATCAAAGACATTTTTACAACACAGAAACACTTGACAAACACTATTTGTCCGTCCAGTTTGATTCACTTAAATCACGAAATTGACGTATCTGTCATACATTTCTACTATGGTTATGTTTAAATCATTATCAGTCATCCTACAGTTTTAACAGTAACTATTTTCCATACATTTACATAACAACATTCTACGGCATACTCACGCACGGCAAATCAACACGTTCAAAGTACTACAGAATGTGTATTGTTTCCAAAAATGTATTTGCGATTTCTTATAAAATACTGTATTGAGTCCAAAAACATCTTCTTGAGATGAAAATCAATCCAACAAATCAAATGCCTTTGCAATCAGGAAATTACAAGGAGTATCTGAAGAGTCAAGGAAATGCACATGCTTTGACCGGGAAAGCTCACAACCTGATAGGAGTCAGCTGCTGCGAAGGTTATGTTATCTAGTTGAGCTAAAATTACATCATGGACTTTTTACGCGTAGCACACTGTGCAGATAGAAATGTTAGTGGCGTATCTTGAGGAGATTGTTTGTTGCGGTTCTCAGACATTTAATGTCAGTGTAAGAAATTAGGCTATTCTGAAAGCGTAGATTTCAAAGTAAACAGTAGTCATTTAGAGAATATAGACTAACGAAAGGATTCCATCATCTGGACACGTGTTTTCTAATGTACCAATATACCTCGTTGAAATGGTATTAAATAGTACCAGTAGTCTTGAGTTAGTGATGACGGCTCACAATTTTGGTCTCCTTTAAGAAACAAATATTTTGAAATTGTCTGTAGAAGAATGAACAAAATTGATACAATAGTCAGAAAAGCCTTATAGAAATTTTATTTCAGAAATATTATATTTTTCAAACTATTCTTTACGAGGTCATAAATAAAGGATTTGCATAACATAAAGACCCACAGTCTGAATTCAAGCATGCATCACTTTAGAAATATGTAATTATTATATTTATAGTAGGGCTAGCAGACACTACAAGATTAGCTTTGACGATGAACGCTGCGCAATCGAAAATATCTCAAGAATTAAAAGTATTGAATCTAGAAAACATATTTTTCTCAATTTATTACAAGATTTTGTTCTGGCCTGATATAATTACGAATATTAATAACGTATAATAAATCTTGCTGGACCTATACAGTATACTAGACTACAGATAAATAGCCTGGCTTGTCATGTTGCATTTTACGCCTTTATTCGTATCTCTAAGGTGCCCAAATATTCCTTGTTTCAGCGTTCGGTTTTACTTCGTCACGTGCTCTCGCCTCTGAGAAAAGAGTTTTATTCCTCAGCGTAAAGCACTACTATATCTAATACGACACAAACTACATTTGAACTTGTTCTCATGTCTGAACTCTAACGTTACGATAGATTTACAATGGAAAAAGGTACTCCAGAAGAATTTAAGAGTGTAAACAAGTTATGTGAATCGTGTACGATATTTTTTCTTGGCCTAGTTTTTGAGAGAAAATTGATTATTGCTTTTTACTTACTCTGTCCATTAAAAAAATGTTGATCCAGAATCAGAATCTATATTCTAGAGAAAAGTTGTTCAAATTCTGTATTTAAATAATAGCGTTGTAGCTAATTGGCAGAAACTTCTGCATGTGGTACATACACACAGAACCTGTAAAAACTTCATCTCTTCATACAGCCCTTTTTGTGGTATCGATATCGGTTACATTTCTTCGAATTTACTTTTATTGCTTTAGATGTGTGTAATGTGTTTTGCGGGTTGCATATGTGGTTCGTCCTATTCCGTAATCAACAAACTAATGTTTTGGGTCTTAAATGTAATTGATGCAGAATGGGGGTAATTTATTAATTAGCAATAGCACACTTGTGGGGTCTTGTGTCTATGTTTTCTCATAAATACGTCATTTTTCCTTAGAGTGATATACAAACTAGTCGTCTCTAGCAGCAAAAACGGTGCTGAACAAAACCACATACAATTATTTTTAATTTTATTCCTTAGACTCGCTATCGCATGACATTTGCTGTACGGAAGCAGTGACGAACTGAGTAAGGGGCCTTCTCCAAATTACGGAATGAGAATTTTGGAGTATGTTCAATACCCGTTCTCCCCCTTGTAACGCATCCGTAACACGCTCTTGAACCCCCCCTAAATAATTACGTAACGCTTGAAACAACCACCCTTGTAAATGCATGAAGTGAAAATAAAATATAGCACACAAGAAACAATTTGTATTATATTGTGTAGTATATTAAACTAATTAATGATAATATTAAAATAGAAATTCTTGGCGATGCTGACTGCACCTAACAATAAGATGGGGCAAGTTGTGAGTGAAGGAAACATGTTTGGAAGAGAAATGATTGATCACATGCCGGGCACACGGCCTTCGTGGATGATGCAAGAGCGAGAGTCCACAGCGCCAATTTATAAATGGATTCTATAATATCTTTCATATCAGTTTTGAATATATTCTTCGTAATTTTAGAGATTCAAAGCAATGAAAAAATATTACATTTATTGTAATAATTTACAAGTAATAACTTAAGTTATTTCTGATTTCAAAACAAATTAATTAGATAATATTTGAATGTTTTAGCACAGGGCTCAAAAAAGGAATTATTTCAGCAAGTGATGAAAAATGTAAAAAAAATTAATTTCACTGTTACGTAACTCTTAACTAATGCCCCCTTACCCCTATGTAACGCAGAGTAATGCCGCCTCAGACCCCCTCCCCCACTTATTAGTTTTATGTAATTTATGGAGATTGCGGCCCCTAAGAGATTTCAATCGGTACGTGTAGTATGAGAATACACTATCAGTGACACAAGAGTGAAATTTTTCAGTTAAAATCGAAAATTTTCAATTCTTTTTCTGTTTTTCTTGATTTTCTTGGTATGAAACCAAACCATTAGCACCTCTCACATGGTAGGAAGCTGCATAGTTTTCTTTCAATTTCTCCTCACATTGGAAATTAGTAATATATATTTTTCAAATGCTATAGTTCATCAGCTGGGGATTTCATTTCTATATTGAGTTCGCTTTTTTTCTAATTTAATTTGTTTTACTACTTCACAAAGTTTGAACTTCAAAATATAAGTATAAAATATAAGAAATTTTAGAATTTGTTTTCAAATCTACTCTGTGGAAGGTCGCCGTTTAGAAACATCGATCTTTTGTTTTTACACATGGCATCCACAATACCGCTCCCTCATACGCTGTGTATTTGCCTCTGCTAGTTCCTTCAAGCTCCTCACCTTTTACTTCCAATTCCTCGCAATACTGCGCAGCCAATACAACAATTTATTACCGTCCTTTCCTCTAGCTAAAGAGGAATTACTCTAAGAAGAGGCCATTTTAAAACGTCGGGAAACAAATGAACGTCATGCAGGCCGACGACACTGCAAGAGATAGTGATGAAGCCATTCACAAATGAGCTAAGTGTGAACGCACTAACAAAATGAGTGCACGGACGTAACTTGCAGTTACATAGCCAGCAGCAGCCAAGCAGCAGTTGTGAAACCGGTCCCTTTTTAATGTAATCTCTCTATACTTAAAAAACCGACATTCCTGGTTGCCAGCACCCGTACCGCCGTCATTGCAAAAGCAGCCGCCCTCCCCATCGCGTCCTCCGCCTCTCCTCCCCCGGTCTCCTTCGCGCGAAGGCGCTGACGCGCACCCGATGGCATGGCGGCGCGGCGCGGCGCGGCGGAGGCGGCTGGGTTACGCGCGACGCGCTTCTTGCATTTCGCTGCGTGCGCGCGGAAGCCGCCGCGCCGGGAGAGCGCGAGGTGCACGTGCGAACGCCGCCATTTGCACAGGCACAGGCTTAAGAACATTTACTGGCTCGCCTAACAGGACTTATTAATAAAGGCGAAGTCTTTTATTGCGCGGGACTCGTGCAATTAGGCTCGATCTCATGTCTGACCACGCCAATTTCGCTACTTTCCTTTCACGGAGTAGAGTGGAGTAGAGCGAAGTTTAGCGGAGTAAAATGGTATTACTCGGGCGACGAAGCAGACGATTTTGAATTTAGCTCAGATGCCTCTTTCTTGACATGCAGTAAATCTACTACATGGGACACCCGGCTTTACTTTCCCTTCGAAGGATTTTTTTCGACCTTAAAAATCCACCGCTTTGGTCGGGTTTGAACAAGCAAACAGTAATACAACCACGTAACGGTACAGGAAACCGGTAATACAGCCCTATTCGCTACCCGATATACCACCGAACCCACAAATGTGGCGACAGAACCCACATTGTCGGGCGCAGATACAAAACAAGTGGATCAGGCGCAGATCCACGTGAAGGGAAATGAGGGAAATCCCCCTCCCCCGAAATTTTTTCAGTAACTATTAATTTTAACTTGTAATGAAACTTTCAAGGTTTCAAACACATTTTTGCAGCAGAATTCGTGTCGTCGTTTGTTTTTCTTCCCACTAGTATTCTGAACTTTCTAGTTCTTTGTGAAGGATGATTAGAATTTACTCTAAATACCATTTTTTGAAGTAATTTTCTCATCAGCGGATTATAATTATACACAATTGATTTTCAATTCACTGCAAAAATATTTTCCACTTAACATGCGTTTTTACCACATCGCTTTTGCACAAGTTAGCAATAAAATGAGAATCAAGGTTGCTACTTTTTGACCGCACTTGAAAGATTTGTATAATAAACGAACAAAAAATAGCCTTCGAACTCTGGATTTAAAGAAAAACTACATATTACTATGGATGACGAAAACTACGTTTCCAAGTCAAACCCACCAAGTAACATATGATAAATGTTGCGTAATACGACACGAGAAACTCATTTCCTCACCTCCCTCTACACAAGATTACTCTTCCTCCGCCACTTTTTTTTAGCAACATCATCAGGCCATCCACTTGACCAATATTCCCCCGAGCTGTCGCAAGAAAACAAAGATCACGAGTCCGCTGACGGGTGCGCGCCAAAGGATCCCCCGCGTCGCGCCACTTCCACCGCGAGAGCGAGCACGGAGCGAGCGAGAGAGAAGAAGAAGAGAGAGAAGAAGAGAGAGAGAAGAAAGAGAGAAGAGAAGAGAGAGAGAGAAAGAGGAGAGCGAGCGAGCAAGGAGAGAGAGAGAAGAGAGAGAAAGAGCAGAGAGCGACAGGAGCCAGAGACGAGAGACGAGAGAGAAGAGAAAGAGAAGAGCGAGCGAGCGAGAGAGAAGAAGAGAGAGAGAGAAGAGAGAGAAAAGAGAGAGAGAGAGAAGAGAAGAGAGAGAGCGAGCGAGCTGAGGAAGAGAGAGAGAGAGAGAGAAAGAGAAGAGAGAAAGAGAAGAAGAGAAAGAGAGAGCAGCCGAGCGAGCGAGAGAGAGAGAGAGAGAGAAAAGAAGAGAGAAAGAGAGGAGAAAAAGAGAGAGAGAAGAGAGAAGAGAGAGGAAAGAGACAAGAGGTAACCCCCAGGGGCGGCACCGCACTCGCAAACCGCCGCTGCCACCCACGCCGCCACCCGCCACACCGCCCCCCCCCCACCCGCACCACCCCGCTGCACCCCCTCACCCGCCACCCCCTCTGCCCGTCGCCTCCCGCCGACGAATAACCCGTAACAAAATGGACAAATCACGCACGGAACGGCGGCCGGCAGCGCGCGACGGCGGCTCCGTCAGCTCCTCTACAAATGCGCGCCTGCCGCCTCCGCCCCCTCCCCCACGGCGCCCGCGCCCCCCGCCATTTGTCTCGCCCCGCCGGCCGAGCGCCGCTCGCCGCTCCCGCCTTCTTATGAGCGCGATCCGACTCCTTTCGCCGGACGCGCGCCTCACGAGCCACCTTTTTCCAAATTCCCGCCTCGGGCGCTGGAAAGATTGGCGCACAATTTAAATAGCAGTTGCGTTTGAGCAATTTTGGGGTAAGTTTACAAGAACATTTCACAAAAAGGAAAGGTTCATGGAAGCCCGCATCCGCCAGCCTTCGTCCTGTATTTGTGCGTTGTTGTTTTGGATCCGGCGATCCGTCGACTACGAAGTCATTAGCCCGTAAGTGTAGGGCATTCCCCCCCGCTGGATGGCTAATCCCACGCCACCTACCGTCTCTAGGTAACTCCCACCAGCGAAACATCCCCCAGGACGACCCCACGGTCAAACCTCCTGGCTGAGCTGCCAAGCATTTGATAGTGTAGTGCACTTATAAGTGTAATTGTGAAAAGGGGTGTGGATATGCGACAATGCAAAGAAGAGAAGGAAAGATCGCGGCGCGGTTAATTTTGTTAGATACTGCTCCGGCATTCGCTCTATGTATTGGATCGGAGCAAAACCCACGGAAAACTACTGATCAGCAGCAGCCGGTGCTCTAGAGTTCTCCAATCGGCGACTGAATTGACCTACTGACAGCTATGTGTATTCCAAAACTGGTGTGCGAATGCGACTGTTTGAATTTTCTGTTGTGGGACACGGCTTTCTATGGAATACGTCGTTCTGTTTCAAAATTCTTCCAGGACGTGGTAAACAGATGGAGGAGTAGGTATAAATTTATTGCTGCAAGTAAAAGTCAGTTTCAGAATTTTTGGAACTAAATGATGTTTACAAAAGGAATAATTTTTCTTTTTTTTCATTTATTTCTTCTTATTCGCCATGTGGTCTTTCTAAGGCATGTGGGTACAATATAGCGATTTTTCATTGTTAGGAAATAGCATCTTGCATTTTGAGGCTTGGCTTCACTGCTCCGTGTTTATAGGTGTTGAATTGGGATTGGAAAGGTTTATTGTTTATTAAACAATGTGCATGGCCTTAATTAGGTTGGGAGCTTGATTTTGTTTACATTGCTTACGGGGCGGAACTTATCTTTGGAATTTGGTTTTGATGCGGCAGGGTGCACATCATTACGTCCTAAGCTGTAAACAGTGTATATTTGTTAGTGAGAATACGTGAGGTAGTATACACCTTAGCTTCCGTGGACTGGGAAATCTATAATCTGATAGAGCTAGATAGAGCTTATGTGTCTTATAATGATATATAACTACTCTCCATAGGATCAGGAATTGGTATAAACAGGGCTCTTGTATATTTCCTAAGGCATTTGTTTTGTACATCTGAAGT
This sequence comes from Gryllus bimaculatus, assembly GCA_017312745.1. Lineage (NCBI taxonomy): Eukaryota > Metazoa > Arthropoda > Insecta > Orthoptera > Gryllidae > Gryllus > Gryllus bimaculatus. The sequence goes on along the minus strand of BOPP01000052.1, from coordinate 5,382,806 downwards.
TTCTCGTAATGCTTGAGAGTGCTAGCATTTCCCCCAGAACAGGGCAAAGCGTATTGTAAGTGGTAAAAATGATTTGATTTAAATATCATGATCTGGCATTTCGATGTTTATAATGAGGATATGCTAATTTATTATTGATATATTTGTGACATTTCCCTGAGCTTTATTACCAGTCAAGGGATATGGTTTCCGCATGTTAATCTTTATCACAAAGTGTACCACCAAATATTTAATTGGGCCTGGTATTCCATTTAATCTGGCTGCCATGGTGATTTTTAAGGTAGGCGTGCGTTCCCTTGTCTACGAAGTGTGAATATTTTCGCTTATGCACTATTTTCTGGATTAATTTTATTCTCCACTGATTTGTCCACCGATATTAGTTCTTCCAGATTATTTTATGATCCGATCTGGGCTATGAGAATGTCCTTTGAACCAGTTTTGCTCTGAAAACACCTAAAAAGGCGAGAATGAGAATTGAAAGGTAATGGTGCAGAATATGTCATCAAATGATGTACATATTGGACCACTAATAAAGAATCTTTATGGAGTGTGTGCGATTCCTTCCGAAAACGCTCAGTCCTCGTTCACTGGAGAGACATTTGTTTGCAAATTAGCGTCGGGAGTAGATAATGTGGGGAAGAAATTACGGCAGGTAAAATTTTGAAAACTAAAATTAGGTAAAGATTTCTTAGATGCAAGAAGATAGATTTGGGGGGGGGGCTAGAGAATATGAAAAATATTAAGATTTCGACAGAATTGACTGCAGTAACTGTTTTGTGAAATTTTGGAAAATGCAATAACGTTTCCAGAATACAACGAATAGAACTAGAACATAACGCGGACGAATATGTTCTAGGAAGTTCGTTGATATTGTATCTCGGTTGTGACTTTTGTAGGATGACAAGAATTCTATAGTAGGTCTCAGTATTTAATAAACAGGAACCAGAGTGCGTTTGGAGATTGAACTACACTCTTTTGTATTCACTCGTTTCTGGTTCTGTTATTCGCTTGCTTTCAAATTCGACCCAAACATTGAATTTGCGTGGAAGAATGTATTACAGTACCCAGTGAGTCGGTTTGAGAAATGATAGAGACTGAAGTACGGTTTACAAGAAGAAGAATATTGTCAAGATCAGAGATCGCCAAACCGTCGATCGCGAGGTACTAGTAGCTCGCGGAGCAATAATCGATAGATCGACGTCATGCTGAAGGTTGGCTAATCTTGACTTGTTCTACAGAGCTTATACAGATGACTCTCATTTTCCTTGTATACAGTTTTATTAAAATGTCTCGATTATGTTAATAGAAGGCGCATGATGCGACTAGGTGCATAAGCGCGCGTCGCGCTATGTAAAGTGTGTTTACATCGTAAGCCGAGCGACCGGAAAGTGTATGAAGTATGTTTACTTTTCAAATACGGTTTGAATGTGCTTATTTGATCACTCATCTACTACAATATTTTATAAAAATGTATATTTGCAAACAATAAATTTGGAAAAAAATTCTCTGTTCGTTTCTTGATAGTTCACAATAGGATTGAAAACGGATTAGCTCGGCTCTCGCTCAATAATTTTGGCAACCACTGGTCCAGACTGTAGGATGCGGAAAATGTCTATACGTTTTAAGGAGCTATTTCTTCATATGTCACAAAGAAACGATATTCCGGTGTTAACGGAAGAGCAACTGAAGCGCGATCGAGTGCGGTGACCGAAAAGCCACTTTCTCGTTCGTTGCGGAGCCGCATGCTGCTACGTCTCCCCAAGAGCGCGAGAATGTGTGTGAATATGGGGAGAACTTATTGGAGTTTGTTTAAGAAAATTTTAAGACTAAAACTAAGACTACAGGAGGTAGAAGACCAAGAACTCTAACAAATTAAGCTTATGAGCTTTATGGTAGCAGTTTTGATCGGATCGTCAAGAAGATGCTAAGAATTTTCTTACAGGATCGTTCAGAGTAAATTTTATAAATTTATCAGGCACATGGGAATGTCAATGATGATAAGTTTTTGCCAATGAACATTATACAAGGAATGGCTTAAGGCGAAGTTACAGGATTTTTTTTTCAGCGCGCCTCTCATTGCTAGCTCATTCTGTTTTGGTGTATGGCAGGTACATGCACTCTATCAGTACAGGCGGCTCAGGGCATCAATTGATGTCACTGCTGTGCTTCAAACCTAGAGTTTGAGTCCCGGCGGTGACATAATTTTTGACATCAGCTACTTACCTAGATCGAATTCAGGCTCTCGCTGTTTGGAGGAGAATTCTTGTGGCCAGCTGCTGTCATCAGGAGTTTTCCCTGTTTTCTTCGATGAACACCAGACAAATGTCGGAGCAGTATTCGGACCGCGCATGATATTTACTGCCTCCTCCTTGTTCTCTCTTCAGCCCTTACTTACCACACACACACACACACACACACACACACACACACACACACACACACTTACACGCGCTACACTACCACACTAACACAAGTCGGGAGATCAGACTGGAGCTTAGAGCTTGCCCCAACTTGCTCGGTGCCCCGCTGGTGGGAGATACCACGTTGTGGAAAACCTGCATACTGAGGGTTGTGACGTGCCGGAACTCGCCCACAAGCGGAGAAAGATTACTGCCCGCTCCCGCGATAAAACAGGCGCTAAACTTACGGGACTAATGACCTTGGAAGTTGACGCCCCTGAATCACGAATTAATCAAGATTGCCTATGAAAAATGCTAATCGCACTGTTATATATGACATCAAATTAATTTTCTTATTTCCATTTGTCGTTGTTTTTCTTAATAAATTACACAAATGTATTTTTTTCATTCTTGCGCTTCTTTAATATGCACATTTTCAGGCGTTTCATTTGTAGGTATTATTGCGTTTCTGCGTGAAAGAGCTTCAAATGACTTCAAATGAAGCTATTCCAAATTCAAAATATTCCTGTGTAAATGTACTTCAAATTTAGCATTTACAGTAAAGATCAAACCACATCTTAAAAACATATCGAAATTTCCAGCAAAATCTGGACTGAAGAGGGGAAAAGAGATCTGTCAATAACAGTGTTCTAATATCTAGCGAAGTCATGCTTTAATAGTAGTGTACGTAGGAAGGGCGCGAAACAGGTGATTCACGCACGAGTCGAGTGCTCGCTTCGCTCAGACGACGAAGTGACGAATGCGGGAATCACCTTGCTCACGTGTTACGTATACTATTTTTTAACATGCCGTGAGCGAAACGCAATGCGCCTAGGAAAGGAATATATATTCAGTATCAAATAACTAGAAATGCCTTACTTATGCAAAAGTAAATGGATTCCAGTCAGTGTTCTAACACTATTGTTTGTAAATTATAAACAAAGACGTCTTCTAGGCGAAAGACAATTGCGAATTGTTACAGATGTATCGCACACGCTTTCTGATGTTTCGCACACGCTTTCTGATGTTTCGCACACGCTTCTTGATTCGCACACTGATGTGCAATATATAGCTGTTTTTCACACGTTTTGCGCACGACGTGTTAAAAATATTTTATTTAAATACCCTGAAATAGTTCAAAAATTATGTCTTGGAAAAATAAGAAAACTGCCTGGATAATCACTAAAATGCAATTAAATTCGTCCTAGGAAAATAGCGTGAACCCTGTATTCTTGAAAGTGAGCAATGACATTTATCATGATCTTCCATTTAGTTATTTACTTGATAAACTATTTCCTTGTTAAACGATTTACTTGACAAACTATTTAGTTGAATGAAAATAAACAATATGCTCTGAAATATATTTCGGAAGAACTGAATTCCATTGTTATCCTTAAGGGAACACCACCCGAGAGAGAGAGAGAGAGAGAGAGAGAGAGAGAGAGAAAGAGAGAGAGAGAGAGAGAGAGAGAGAGAGAGAGAGAGAGAGAGTGGTAAGTGTTAAACATTTTATTTAAAAGTGGGCATTCGAATGTTAAACTTTTTGGAGATCACTGTCCTACATCTTTCGGGGACGCGGATTTTTGAATTTTCAGAATTTACGTCTGGCTGTCTTTCAAGAACTTTAGAAATGTGAAATTTACTTCTAAATTAAATGGCATTTAATCATGTTATTGCCTTGAAGTAATTCATGAAGCAGTCTAGGTGTCAGGGCTGTTATTTACGTTCGCTTCCTTCACACGCCATTTATTACGTAATATTTCTCTTCACTGTCGCCTCGTTGCGACATTGCTCTTTATTTGTAAGCAAGCGAATGCTTCACCGAGGCTGCGGGAAATAGTAAACTCCAGTGGCCTTGCGAATTACGACATCACGTTTTGTGTTTTGGTTTGTGCAGACCCGTTTTCAGCTCTCATTCCGAGCTCAGGATATTTGCATTTCTCCGTCTTCAAGTTTTTTCTCTGAGAGTAACATTTTCTCAGATTTCAAAATTGAAAAGAAATGTCTGGTGGTTGAAATGGTTGTGAGTTACTCAAACAAGTGTGATACAATTGGGTTCTATTTATTTTCCAGAGGTTGTCCTGATAATGGTTTTGTTTATGACTTTTCACATTTCAGTGCCTACAGAAGTCTCCTAACCTGAGGGCCACCAATTCAAGAAACAACGCTGTGCGTAACATTCTCCAATGCGTCAAAGTAGTTCGTGAGTCCATTTCGGATCTTATACCTGGAGCTGGACAAAAGTAACTCATGAACCCTGGATTATTAGAAGGGAGTCAAGCCGTCTCGATGCACCTCGCGCAAAAGACGCATGCGCCTCGTCTTTTCGTTGTTCACACAGTTCACATGAGAAGAATAAAAAAAATGAGGAAAATTAGGTTCAAGGATGATAGTGTGAACACCATGCCACAACCCACACATCCATACCATTCTTTGTTACAATACAAACACAAGTTTAAATCATTTTGAGTTCTAGTAACCACATCTGTAACATTTATGTCAGTACACGTAGGCTTCCGCGGCTCGAGTCCATTTCTATCTGCCAACGACGCGGCGTCACCCGGACAGCCTAGAAGTAACATTTATGTCAGGGCAAGGCCATGAACCCTACTTTCGACATAGATATCTTTCCATGCCAGTTCTTCTGGGAAGTGCGTAATGTAAGCCTATCTCGGCCGGGCGTCAGATGGGTCTTCATTCTGCTGGTTAAGTGTAGTAACCGAGCTCAATCTGTAAACATGCCAAAGTATCTCACTCATTAATGATTCATTAATATCCCTCATGTTATAGTTTTTTGGTATTGGCTAATTTTAGAAGCAAATGGAGTATTCCCTGTTTTTTCTCTGTCTTTTTAGGCGCCTAAAACGTTAGTTTTTAGTGCCTTAACATTCGATGTCTTGTGATGACGCAATCATTCGTGCCGTAAAGTGCTAATAAGTCATCATTTACGCCTTTCAAATGCCCTGTTATGGACAATTTATTTCAACAGAAAAGGTCGTTTATAATGCTAGTACACAAAAAAACATTTTTCCCTCGCACCCGTATTCTTGAGCGAAAATATGTGCATTTTGAAAATGATAAAAACGACGATTACAGTGTGCTGCTAATATAGGTTACACAGTCCTACAAGCCCAACTTTAATGCGGCGTAAATTTAAACCCCGATTTCCAATATCTCAACGACGCACGTCACCCGGCACTTATTTAAATCCCCCGTTTCGGAGCTCATATTTCTCTCCCGCTCTTCCGGACGGGCGCCATATTTTTCGCGCTTCCCTCTCCAGCGAGAGCGCGTCGCAAATTCGGAAATTAATTGCCCCGCAAGATATAAATCTAAAGAGTGTCGTTCTTCTATTCAATTGTTCCGGGTTACAGCTGAACCCGAATAAAAACTTCTTAAACTCGCCCCTTCGCCCGGGCCCCAATATCCTGCCGGGTTTTTGCCGGGTCCCGCGCGTCCTGCCTCGGACGCCGGGCCGCCCATCCGGCCGGG
>BOPP01000052.1:5345257-5376898 GCA_017312745.1 Gryllus bimaculatus | reverse complement strand
GGCGTGGGCGGGGGAGGGGGTGAGGGGAAAGGCGGAGGAGATTTGTGGCAAGGCGCGTCCCACGACGGCTGACCCCGCCCGGTTGCGACCCGCCCTGCCCTCACGTGCCCGGATCCAGGGGCGCGGGAACGGGTCATTTTTTCCTTTTTTGGGTTTTAGAACAATATTTGACGGGGAGTGCAAGAGAATGGCTCTTTGGTTGAGAATTCGCTTGGGCGTAGGTGCGGTGGAATGGTTTAGGACACCAGCTCTAGAGCTGGAAGTTAGTCGAGGTTCTCCATTTTCTGGAAGGGATTACTAGAGGATATTTTTTATTTTTTTTATTTTTTTAATTTTCTGAAAGAGTAAAAGCTAGCATTTTTGTCAGTATTATTACTATACATCCATAAACAATTAACAGTACATGTATAACAGTTACATGCTATATTCGAAGCATGAGTTGATCTCTCTTGATTTACAGTATTTGTATTTTAAACATATTTTTTACATTGATACCATTTCTACGAACTTTCCTGATCTCTACTTCGATTTACACAGCTATTTGACATATATATTGCGATTTATTTACATCTGTCTGACAGGTAGCCGCCGTTACGATGTCATCAAATCGGGAGTTTTACGTCACTACAGTGACGTCACTATGGTGACGTTTAACGTTCTGATTGGATGACATCGTAACAGCTGCTTTACGTCAGAGGCGGCTTTAAATAAATCCAAATATAAATCAGTTGTTACGGCATCCAATCCGATAGGAGCTTGAACGTCATTACAGATATGTCACTATGACACTGTAACAGCTACAGACCTGTCAAAAGACCCAACGAATTAATAGAAGAATATTTTCTAGTATTTCTCAGTGGTCAGGCCACTAGTGGCCACTAGACCAGTGGTGATTAATAGATCTGGCGTACGCTGATCATCAGAATAGATAAGATAAAGCACGTGAGATGCCTGTTTGGTGGCGATCAAACCACCCATAACCTATCAATAAATAAATCGGTACTATTGACTTTAAATGATATTTACTTCACTTCGTTATATATGGCCAACATTTAGCAAGCATATCAAGTGTTTCAGTGCTTCGTTTTTCCTTTCTGATTACAGCTGGAGTTAGATTCATAGGGCAGCAAGCTTCGCTGAGGAGTTCACGAATGTATTAATATTTTCCACTAGGGATGGGAATATCTCTCACTCGAAAAGACCAGCAGGAGAAATTTGGGGACACTCATCCTCTCTTTGGAGACGGTAGGAATAGTGCTGCACTATCTGTGCGCAAACGTGAGTCTTGGACTTGAGGTGAAATTAACGCCTTTACCCGCGCGAAACTCAAGATATTTTATGTCTGTTCGTGTTGCAGACAAATGGAGGGAGACTGCTCGACGAGTTTTTTGTCGCGTGATTGGAAGTTCTTCGATTTGATGAGTAAAGCCAAAGAACGACAAAGTTCTGTCTGACTTGTAGCAACTTCAAAGAGCTCTGACTGCTAAGATCTCTGCAGCAAATCCCAACCAGCTAGTGGCCTCGTTCGACCCAACTACTTGCCAGGTGTTGAAAATGTTGTAACTGTTGTAATGCTGATGAAATGTTGCTGACATTATTTCATCCTCATATGTTCCACTCTCAGAATTTGACCTCTCGAATGAAGGTTCAACTTCGGTCTCGCATCTCTATACGTCGTATGGCATCCAAACAAACGTTTGAAGCAAATCATTTTTCTTCGTTCCTCGTGCTTCACACGTCTTTCAAACATTTCACCCTCTTTCGCACGTTTTTCAAACGTTTTAAATATATTTCAAGTTTTAATGTTCAAAATGAATACTCTATATTTCGTGTTACTGGACGTCTCAAGTGCTATGGTCATTAGAACTGTTAGTATAATGAATGATTTATCTCGAGAAGTGGCGGTGAATCCATCCACGACGAATGGTGAAATCTGGTGTAGTTCTCGACGTCGGCTTTTGAGGGAATTTCCCCCTCCAGGTACCTCCCTCAATGGGGCACCGCCGAACCGTGACAAGCTTTAAGATCCCGACTGGTTTGCTGACAAGTGAGGCAATGTAGTGCTTGCACGAATGTGAAGGAGACAGAATAGGTCAAGGAAGAGAAAGAGAGCGGTCCGAAGTCGTTTGTTACTGCTCCGGCATTCACCTGGTGTTGAGAGGTGCCGGAGGAACTGCGGAAAACTACCGATCAGAGCAGCCGGCTGCTCGAATTCCTATCTAGACAGCGGGTCAATTCAACGTAGCTATTTAGCTAGTGTGGAAAATCCTGCCACCTTTGGGTCTGAAACACATAAGACATCCCGTTCAGAGTTTTTCGGCGTAATCGACATTCGCCATTATGAAGGAGAGGGCTTATCATGTTTGAATATCTTAACTCCTTGTTATTTCAGAAACGATGAAAATGCGCTCGTACGTTAGGTTTTGATCAGCTAGTTTCATGTAATACGAGTACCTCATAACAAAATTCGTAAAATAGGTATTAGCAAGTTGTTGAGCTATAGTAATCAGCTTCCACTTCCAATGATTACGGCTGAGCGGACGTGCGGCTCGCAACGCACCCACAAAATATTTGCTTAATGCGCCAGACTTTGAGGACGGCGAGTCCTTCCCCACCGGACGGTTGATGTAGCAGATAGAGGAAAAAACATTGTTCTCGCTCCTTTTACAGAATACGTGTACCTCAAGCTCATTATTCTTCCCACGGAGCAATACATGTAAAATTCTGAACTGAACAATGATTTCTTTGATTTGGAATTTTTGTTTTCAATCATATTCTGATCCGGGAGGCTCGTTAGTGAAATGAAAACTTAATACAAACATTGTTTTAAATAATATTATATAAAGATTTATTATTTATGTTTATGAAATTTAAACGCACCCGGAAACCCGAATAAAATTCAAGTAAATCAATGGTAAAATTGACCCGACATAACCTACAAGCCGGTTCGTTTTGGAACGGGCAACAGCGCATTTGCGAGGGTCGTAGCGGGCGCGTGTATCGCGGCGGGTGGCGATCGAACGGCCTGCCGGGGGCGGTGCGCGGTGGGGGCGAGGGCGGCGAGGGTGGGGGAGCGGCGGCCCAATGCGGGGCGGCGGGCGGCGGGGCGGCGGGGACCATTGGCGGGCTGCGGCGGGCGCGGCCACGGGGTGCAGTCGGCTCGCGCCGGGCGCGCCCGCCTCCGCACCCGCCATCTGCGCGCGCGCTCTCGCCCGCCTCTCACCCACACTCGCACGCCTTTCGTCCCCTCTGCCCGCCCTCCACCACCTCCCCGGCCGCGTCATCGCCGCCGTCTTACGCACCCTCTTCTCTCGCCGCGCCTCGTTCGCCGCGCCTCTCGCCACCCACTGAATCGCCCTCTCCCACTGGCCCGCTCGCCCGCCTTCCTCGCTGCCCTCTGCGGCCCGCGAAACTCTCGCTGCGCCTCTCGTTCACCCTCTACCGCCTGCCCTCTCCCCGCCCTGCCCTCTTCGCACACCTGACCCACCCTTTCGCCCGCCGTCTCACCCGCCCTCTCGCCTGCTGTCCCTCTCGCCCGCTCTCTTGCCAGCCCTCCCTCTCGCCCGCCCTCTCGCTCGCCCTCCCGCCTGCCCTCTCGCCTGCCCTCTCGTCCGTCTTCTTGCCCGCTCTATCGTATACGCTCGCTCACAGACCCTTCGAGGAACCCAGTGCCTCTCGGAACTTCTGTTCCTGACGTCAGTCCAGTTTACTTCGGGTCTGTGCTTGTCTTCGAATAAATCTTCTGTGAACACAAAAACAAAGAGGAATTGTCACGTTAATCGTCGCACACCCAACCTCGAACGAGTCAGACATTTCACTCACGAAAACAGCATCTGAATTAATTTATTTAGCGAAAGAACGGTATAAATTGAACGTAACGTATGGGAGTGACGTAACAATTGCGCACTTTTTTTTGAGCTCCATAATCTCTTTTCAACATTTTCACTGAAAATAGTAGTTGAATAACGAAAAAAGTTTCAAAAAAAGGGAAGTTAATATTTAAAATCTAGACATTTCTGTTGCTGAGTTATAGAAAACGTATTCGCAGCGGTGAACGGACCTGAACCGTACCATTCACCTCAACCATAATACATAATTCGCAAATCAGTTGCCAAGTGGAGTACGAGTGAGTGTGCACGGCTGCTCGCTGTGGCTGCAGCCCCGCGTCGTCCTCCATCGCCAATGGCTCCGTCTTCAGCGTTCCCATGGAGACACATTCAAGGCTTTTCAGTACTTTTTTTCTTTGTGATGAGGCCCAAAGTGTGTCCGGATAATATTTCTGTTGCTCTTTGAATATTTCTGTACATTTGGCTGTTGGGAGAGTCCGTGAGAGAGGATGAAGTTGCTACATTAATAGAACGTCACACTCCGACGCATTTAAGTGCTTCGTGCCAAAAGTTTACTATAGCTGTACCGCTCGCAAAATAACCATCAATGTGGACGTACCTTTAGTAAAGTCTCGCAGGCTTCCTCCACCCTGCGTCAGACGAGGTTTCCTATCTGGAGGATGAGGGAGCGCGTAGGCGACAAGGAGAGGCAATTACGAGATGCATTGACATCGTCTTCAGAAGAGGAACTTGCACCTCCAGGAGTGTCCAAAGAAATGACGAATTCATCAGTGTTAGTCTATCACATTATATAAATGAATGTCGCCTCTATTCCCTGCACATGGTCGCAGCATTTCTTCCATCGTTTTGCGCTCTATTGTGCACAAACTTCTTTGCAAACCCTTTCTTTTTCTTGCAAGGATGTGTAGATTGTTTACGCGCCCTTTTATATATCCACAAACAAGTTATATTGGGTTTAGATCTTGATGGTACGGTGGTGATCTGGTGGAAGACAGAGAGGAATGTGACCATGCTCATTGACTATTTGATCATAAACTGAACAAAATATACTGTCACTGCTCACTAGCCACTGTAGAACTACTACTGGAGACGGAAACCTAAACCCTTCTTCAAGACACGGTTGATCGTTTGGACACCCCCTACGGTTGAAACACGTAAGAGGCTTTCGTCTGATCCATCTCACTCATCAGTTTGTTATCGCCAAACTGGCAGTGTTAAATTACCGCGCGACCCAAAGAAACACGAGAGAAAGACGGAGAGAGAGCTATGTTGTGACAAAGAGGCCGGTGGAGAAATATTTGTAGTTTTGGTGGGAGAGGCCACGTTTGGGCATGCACAGTGCAAGGTTTTTGTGAATCTGGTAGAGATACATATTTAATCGAATAAAAATTAAAATCATGAAATATGAAATAAGCAATTAATTTTGTAAACTTCTGTCTCAATATCACCTTCATATAATCTGCCATAAAATTTCTAGAATGTAACGGGAAATTTAATTTTAGCTGATTTCTTCAATAATATTTCTTTTGGCCAAGCACGCCCTCATCATCAAAGTGCCAAACTTCAAAGTCCATGGACAGATATAGAGAGGTTCGGGATCAGGGAGAAATTATTCGAAAGTTCGAGCTTCAGATATGGACATTTTATCTAGAGATTCGTCCGTCAACATATATCAAACCTTATGGGCCCCTAATATCATTTTTGACGTGATAAATTAATTTCTCGCTGTCCTGCGCTTTTTCTTTGGATCATTTTCGCGATGGTGACGGAAAACGTTCATGACGTCTTCTACTTTCTTGGCTACTCGGCAACAATTAAAACAACAATGGGATATGTTTCATTGGAGTTCAGAAATCACTACAATATTTCAGCAAAACTCTTGAGTGTGCGTATGTTCAGATGTGCAGATGTTTGTTTTTGCAATTACATCACTGGCATCTAGGCCAATTCCCGTGCACCAATCGAGACGTATGAGATGTCATGAACGGTGCGTCTCCTTCTCCTGATGGGGAACTGATAATTTGTTAGAAGATTTTTAAAAAATTCCCAAAACGTGGTTTTTTGTGTTTTGGCGCTGCGATCTTAGTGATAATGCCAGGAATCAAACCAACGGCTCCTATATCGATCTATGTAGATGGCGTTGATTAAATATCAGAACCCAAAGGCATTTTGTGATAATACGCCATAATTTTCTTTCACGACTTTCTTCCAAGTAAATTGCACTGCAGTTTAATTTCAATTTAAAGTCGAATTTTTATCGTATTTTAGAAAATAAATTTACAAAACCCTAAGAACAGTATTGCCTCGGAACTTATTGAACGTGAAGAATATAAAGTGAATATGGAGAAAACAAAACTGTGAGTAATGCAAGAGAATAGATAAACGTTAATGGATAAATGGTTAAATGGATAAATGTTCGACGTCGTACTTAACGTTCTTACATAAGTGTGCAAATACTGATTTCCAAATGAATGTGACCCACAACTTATTCTTATTCAAATTAACTAACACCTTATTCACATAAACGCACAGAAATTCGCCTTTAAATGTTAGATTCATATGCAACGCTAGATTCGCATACAAAACGATTAATGCAGCAATTGCAGAAGTAGAAGTGAACATAAATTAGACTGAGTTTGTGATATTTTAATCTATTCAAAAATTAGGGAAGAAAAATATCGAAGTTTTAAGGAAATCCGAGGAAGAATCAAAAGTGCCGGGGTCAGAGCCCCGGTCGGGACAAACTCTTGGCCCCTGACTGGTTTCCCAAAATGTGTGGTAGTGTAGTGCATGTTAATGTGGGCGTAATTAAGAGGTAAGGGTAGGATAAGGAAGAGTAAGGAGAGATCGTGCGCAGTTTCTTAGAGTACTTCTCGCCTGGTGTTGATAGGAGAAACCACGGACCTGCCGATCAGAGCAGCCGGCCGCTAGAATTCTCCGCCAGTCAGGGACTGAATTCGACCTAGCTGGCAAGCCACAGTTGGGAGTGGATGCCCTAGGACCTCCCGGTCAGAGGCATTGCAGTGACATCAGTTGATGCGCTGAGCCATCTGAGCCGGTGGACGTTCGGCGTTCTATATCCCGACAGGAACAGGCTCGCGAGATTTGGGTATTTCCATGAAATTATATTAATGGTGACATAAAATTCATGGCGGTGTTTTAGTAGGCGCTGCACTTCATAAAGACTAAAAGAAGTCCGAAGAATATTGTTTGCATAACTCTGCATTGACTTTCGAAAATATCCTCTCCTGCCTTTTCAATAAACTGATGAGCTCCCCAATATGTCAAAATGTTGTAATTTACTAGAGTTTGACTTCCATAAACGTTGTATTGAAAACATCTCTTTGTTTTTCTTTTTTTAGGTTGGTACCGAGAGTATTTTACTTTGTGGTCACGTTATTCCTGACTGTGAGCCAACGCACCACAAGAGTCGTCAGGAAGAAGGAGAAGCTTTGAAAATCCAAAAAGGAAGATAGTGGTGCAAATAAATAAAGTCGATGGTAAGTGAATGATATAATTATAATATATTACTGAACAAAATACATACATTTGCTTCTGTTCATAGAGAGGAACAGGTATATGAAATTTATCTGTTCAATATATAATATTTATATGATCCTGTTGGGGAAGATTTTTTAAAGGTATTTAATATAACAGTACGGTTATTTAGTCGTTTATGTCGCAGCATTTCTCCTCATTAAATTAATTGCATTACATTATTGTTCAGAGTAGTGCAGTGAGTTGAGAGGAGGTGAATTGAAGTGAGGTTTGCGCTATGAAATTATACTTTATTATGTGAAGTATTTTATTATTGTTCAATGTATGCTCAATGAATGTAAAGTTAAAGTATTCTGCCAACAGGTTCCCGCATTTTATTGAAGTATTAATAATAAATATAACCTTAAGTTATCACCTTTCATTATAAGGCTTACCTCTTTACTGTGGAATAGAGATTCAATATTTGCTGTATGCAAACGACTGCCTCATTCATTTTTTGAACGGTGACGATCGAGTGACTCTGAGGAGTGACGAGGGTGTGAAAATTTGTTATTTAGGTTGGTGTTTTTTTAAGTAGTTTTAATACTTGTACGTCTTTATGAAATACGTCGTTGTATGAAATAAGTTTGCGTGCCAGCGTCTACAACTCACAACATCATGAGGCCTTCTTCAAGGCAATTGCGTTTTCGCGAATATCCTTCGAAAATGACCACCTCAGTGAGTTGTTCACAAACAGTCCATGACTCGATTTGGAGGCGTGGACGGAAGTGAAGATTTTATTTTATTAACAAGATTTTAGTGAACGACATGAAATGATTTTGTGGGCATCGATCTCACCGGGAATCATTCTGTAGTCTTCTTCGGACCTTTGCAGAAGCAGTTGCAATTGTTCATGTCACTGATTTGTTTTTCTGAAGCAGTCGACGGAAACTATAATTGCTTTTATGAGCAATCTCTTGCACTTACTTTCACTACGTACTCGATCTTCAGTGTATGAATCATGACAAGCAGCTGCGCGGGAGAGCGCAGTCAGTCCATTATTGCACCTCCTAGTGTGGTTCAGTGACAACCGATACCGGCGCAGCGCGTTGGGAGCTTCTGCAGTTCGATTCGTAAGAAGCGGATATTCCACACTAGCTACTAGTTGATATTCGCGAAGTTGAATTCGATCACTTTGGAGAAGTATTCTAGCGGTCGGTTGTTTTAATCAGACGTTCTCCGACAAATTCTAGGTGAATGATGGAGCAGTACTTGAGGCGAGCGATGTGTTCTTCATCATCCGTGATCTTTTCTCTACACTTACATACACACATTTATAAATACTTAACTACCACTCAGAGAACGTACGATCAAAATAGTTGACGCGCCGGAAAACACCCATTCTTACACCCAATTATTGAGTGCTCCCTTTCAAGTTCGATAATATGCGCTTGAGCGTTCGTTAATATGTACCCAATTCCACCTGAGTCGTTGACTGCCGGAGCCGGGCGTTGCGCGGGGGGGGGGGGGGGAAGAGGGAACTGACCGGCATAGCGCTGGGACCAAGCGGAAGGCGGAAGGGTGCAGGGGGTCGGGGAAAACAGAGAAGGCAGTGACGGTGATGGGGCAGGGCGGGGTAGGCAGTGGAGGGGCTGGTTGTGGACTCGTGTGCGGGAGAGCCAAGGGTGCAGGCGTGGGGTAGCGGGAAGCGGGGCCCAAGAGCGGAATAGCACCGCGGGAAAGTGCGTTTTGGAGTGGGCCGGGCTGGATCGGGGGTGGGGAAGTTCGCGGGGCAGGACAGGGCCGTGGCGGGCAAGTGTGCGGGTGGGCCTTGGGGCGAGTGATGGTCTGGATGAGCGGTTATGGGGCGGGCGGTGAGGGCTGGTCCGGGAGTGTGTTTTGTGCGGGGACGAGGCAGGCATGGGGCGTGATGGAGGGGATGGGGCGGGGAGCCGAAAAGAAGCGTCGGCAGTGGGTCTGGACGAGTGGCCGGAGCGGGGAGGCGGGCAGGACAGGGCGGGGCGCAGGGCGGGGTCCTGGATGTAGCGGTATAGGGGCAGGGGCGGCGGAGGGGGCCTTATGATCTTGAGTATGCGCGATGTGGGGGCGAGGGCATAAGGGCGGGGTGAGTGGGTGGCGAGTCGGGCAGGGCGGGCGTGGTGGCGCGTCGGGGCAAGGGCGGGCGGGGGCGGAGCGAGGCGGGGGCGGGGCAGGGAGGCGAGGCGGGGCAAGGGCGAGGCCGGGGGCAAAGGCGGGGCTAAGGCGGGGCAAAGGCGGGGGCAAAGGTCCCTCCGGCAAAAGCCGGGGCAGGGCCGAGCGAAGCGGGCGGGGGCGGGGCGTGGGTGGGCGAGTCGGGGGCAAGGCGGGGGTGGGGGCGGAGCAGAGGCGGGGGCAGGGCAAAGGCGGAGGCTGGGGCAGGGCGAGGTGGGGCAAGGCCGGGGCAGGGGCGAAGGGTGGGGAAGGCGGGGTAAGGCGGAGTGGCAAGGCAGGGGCAGGGCGGAGCGGAGCGGGGGCGGGCGGGGCGTGGGTGCGATGTCGTTGGCGGGGCGGGCGCCTGGGGCTCGCAGCCCGAGCGGCGCCGTCTGGCAGCGGCAGCAGTCGCGCGCCGCGTGGCCCACAAATCCGATCAATATCCCGATGACCGCCGCCGATCGCCCGGGGGGCACAGCCGGCGCGAGGGCCGACCCGACGCTCCGGCCCTGTCGCCCGCCGCGTGGGCACGGCGGTGACCACGACAACGATTCTCATCATTTCTTCTCCGACACTTCTGCTTTCCTATTAATATATTTCAACATCTATTGAAAGATATATTTGTCGGACCAGTTTTGTCATTTTGAGATTGAAAATACATTTTTGGCCATGTACGTTGTTTCAGGTCATTCTTTGTTGTAATTTTTTGTTACTGATTCATTTATTATCTTTGGATACTTCTTTTCATTATTTCTTACTACTTATTTGTCCAGGCCTAAATAGAAACAATTTGAAGTCGTCGCACCAACCATTGTTGCGTAAGATGGTGTATGGGGAGTGGAAAAGGGATAGTCATTTCTTTCAACAAAAGATGAGTTCAAAGGGTTAGCCGTTTTGGACGAAATTAGAGCCAGAAGCTTAACGGGACTCATGGAAAAGTTTGTCGTATACGCAACAGCGCATTTCGTTGGCTCAGTATTTCCACAAGCAATTCTCATTTCTTCGGAATGAAGTTAAAAGTGTAAAACTTATGAAGTGAATGTTTTTGACATAATATTTAAGGTATTTTTCAAATCATTTTAGGCATAATTGCACTATTCTTGTGTCATTAGAACTTAGTCAAGATCCTAGCTCACATTTAAATTAGTATTTTTAGAAATTTTAACTTTAATTACATAACATTTACATAATTTCTGAAAGACAGAGGAAATGCAAGCGTTTGCATGACTGTGACTAAATTAGAAAATCTCTCAGTTTCTGTTTATATCTCTCTATACTCATCTTGCAGATCCACAGACTCTTTTGCAGCTCTCAGATTTTTACATTTGCTTGTTTTCTATGAAATACGGAGGTATTTATTATGTTAATCAACGTATTGTATGTGTGAGTTGTGATTTTACAATGTGTAATAATATTCTGACACTTTCAAATGTTATATTTCATTTAAAACCACAAATGAATCTTCGTATCAGCAACTACATTAAGAGAGTAATTCTAGTTTCTAATTCGAACACTTCTTAGTGACAAGAAGAAATTAATTCCAAAAAGTGTGACATTTGTTTCCCTCTGATTCAGTTTTTAATTGTTGGTATAGACTTATTTTGGCTGCATAGTGTTTGTCTGTTGTACTAAAGTGCAGAGTCGAGACTACAATGTTGGTGTTTTATCCGCCGTTTTGCTGCGCTGTCGGAGCTGCCTGGCAGGCTGTATTCCCATATGCTGTGTCCGTGTTGCTCAGGGAGAGCCAGGCGTGTCGAGTGAAAAGTGACACTCTAAATATCTTGAATTGCATATAATCAGTCATATTTTCATTAGCGATTTGGAGATTTTCCAAGAAGTTCTCTGTAATAATACCAATGTTTTGTTTGGTATATGGCACAAGAAGAATAACGGAAGCTCTGGTACCAGCGATTTATAACTTAATTTTCAATGTTTGTTAAATTGGAGAAAACACGATTTAATTGATATCCATATGTGGCTCAGTTTGTGTATACACATTCTGCTGCCTTCAATACTCGTATTGTATGACGGTGTTCCTAAAGTGGTTGAAAGTCATTTATTAAGGGAATTATTTAAGACATTTATTTTGAGGGTGTGAAATGTAGGCATTCATTTCTGGTGGAGAATTGTAGTGGGCAGCTTGAGCCGATCGAAATTTTCCCGCGGTTTTGCTCAGCAATTCCAGGCGAAACCCCAACAAACGGGCAACGGACCGGGGGCGATGTTTCCTATTCGCTCACTCACACACCACCCCACATGCTGCGAGACGAGAAAGGAGCTTATTGTTTGACCAGTTGCGGCAGTATCCTCATTGGGGAGATACCTGGGAGAAGGAAATCCCCGTAGGTCAGTGCTGGATTTCACCACCCAGCTGGAGGAGAGGTGGCTCATCAACAACTGAAGTTACAGCAACGCCTTTGGCCGGGAGGTCCTAGGTTCGTCGAGTGTCGACGGTGGCAGAATTTTGTACTCTAATTTGTCAGCTAGGTCGAATTCAATCGCTGTCTGGAGAGGAATTCTAGCTGCCGGCTGCTTTCTGATCGGTAGTTTTCCGTGGTTTCTCCGATCAACACCAGGCAAATGTCACGAGCCACGGATCGCACACGATCTTTCCTTCCTCTTCCTTTTCCTATCTTCACCCCTCATTTACACACACACACACACACTAACTTGCACTGCACTTCCACACATACTGGGAGACCGGTCAGGAGCTTAGAGCTTGTCCTGGCTGGGATCGCTCGTGGAAGTTACCTGGTTGGGGAAAACCCCGCTAGCTGACTTGATACACGCCGGATCTTGCCATCCAGCATGAAAGATCGCCCCCACATCACTAGAAAAAATGCACCACGCACAGCACTTGCAGGACAAATGTGCAGTCGACGCGCCCGGAATCACTTACAATCAAACAATCTTTCCAGCGGGAGGGGGGGGGATTTACCGCCACCTCCCGGGATAAACGCTCACAACACTAAAGAGAGTAATGACAAATGCCGATGACGTGCCTGAAAAAAAACAACAACAATAAATCATTAGCAACAATGAAGTGTTCTCCGTTTTAGTGGTTTGTTCGGTGCAAGTGCACCGAGAGCCGTTGCCCGCCGCGCCGTCTCGTTTGGGCTCCGCTCCCCTCCCAGACGGCGCGTCGCGCGGTCGCGCCCGCCGCGCCTGGAAGCTGACACCGACGCCACGCCTCCGCGTCACCGTCGCCGCCTCCACCTCCGCTCCTTCGCAGTGTGTTTTTTTGTGCCTCGCCCAACTGCGTCCATGCACTCTGCACGTGTCTGCATCTCCTGACCGACCTACGATACGTGACATTTGACGACTTGGCTAACAAGTAACGACCGGAGACCGGTCACGGTGTTGAATTTACGGGGCCTTTTGGCTGTGGTGACCCATAGGGTTCAGGGTGTTGACCTCACGCAGGAGGCTTCCGAATGACGTGTTTGAGGCATTGAATTCGCTACAGATTCTGCAAATAATTTCGATATTGGTTTGTTTGTTTTTCAGTTCATTGTGTTGAATTGTAGATTGTATTTTGTTAGTAGATTTATTTCGAATTTGGTGACAATTTTTATGTAATGAATCTTGCAAACTGTCTACCTTCAGTTTTTCTGTGAAAATCTTATTTCAACAATACATCTGTTTTACATATTTCGTTTTCCTATTATTTCACAACCTATGGCCTACAAAGAAATTGACTGTCATGCCAAATCAAACCTGCGATCGTATGACCATATGTATTTTAAGTTCAGCTCTTGTGTATACGCAAATAATATGAGCGATATAACTCTGTTAAACAGGGCATGTTCATAATTACTTCAGTTTGAATATGTAGCTCTATTGTTTGAGTCGAGGAGAACGCCTTTGTAAAGAAAGCGGAGGTTAGTCAAGGAAGTTGACAGGGTATATTCAACTTAAATAAACTGTTTTACTACTTTTATGAGAAACATTTCGCTTATATTTAGATGTTTTGACAGTCTGAAGCACTCTACCAGTAAAATGTAGCAACATAACAATTTAAGGATATAAGATGCTAATTATTGCTACCAAAGAGTTCTAACAATGCCCTTGCTTCGTATGTCCGCGTGACAATGGGGACCCGCAACGTTGAGAATTGTCTATGTTTCCGCACATTTCGTTTACGAATTCTTGCAGAATATAGTCCATGAAAAATTTGAATGCCGACAGGATTGAAACGTGCTCTGATATTAGAAGCATTTGGATCCTTAGCCTCTTGGGCACAACAGCACCGAGTACAGGAGCCTTTTATCCCCACATTTCGTCTACTGAGTTTACATTCATAAAACTCCATAACAAGTTTTCTATATTTGTCTTTTACGCCAAAAACGCCAAAAACATTTAAAAGTTGTGTGTGACATTCTACGGTGAAAAGTTCATTCTGTGAACGTTTTCTTAAATTCAGGGATCCCTACCTTAAGCCACATACTTGTACAAGTTGAATTCTGATTACAGAAAGAAATGCACTTTGGGGGCAAGAATTTATACAAAAATATTCGCTCCGGTGAATAAAAACCATTTGCAGGCGGATATCAGCTATAAATTTGGTGTCATCTCTTATTGTGCCCTTCGTCAAGGAATCGACTTCACGAAGAAGGAGAACGATAATTTGAATAACTATATTTCTCACTGAATTCTAGATGACGCAGAAATAGTAAAGTTATGTTAACGCCGAGAAGCAATTCAAGGGGCCGTTTCAGCATTCGCTCAAAGTATCAGGGAAACTGGAGGGAAAACTTGATCGAGATGGAAGATGTTAAAAGTAATTTTATGTAATTTAACTAATCACTTAAAGAAGATTTTCCTTAATATGCGAATATCAAGAAATCTTTCCGGTTGCAATATACATTTTATAATATATTTTAAAGAAATTGTAGTGATTTTATGAATTAAGAGTTAAACTCTGAGCTGTGGAGTAATGTATTTCAGTCCTTCATGTTCCCCAGGACTTCTATTCTTGAATTCAATGTATGACCAGAAAAAATACACAAAGAAGTAGATACGTAACAAAAGTTTGTTGTTATTTCATACAAGCCATAGATCCCTACCGTATCAATAATAATGCTTACTATCGTATCTCCAGAAGATATCCAACAATACATGAACGATCGTCGACAGTTAGACTCGTAACAGTATATAACAGATCTGTGTTTTTGAAATGAATATAAAACTCATGGCAGTAATTTTGGAAATCGTCATTCTGGTTCACTTGCAAATTAATCAGACGAACTTATGTTTTTCCCCACCGCATTCCAGTTTCCAGTTTCCCCTAAAATTACTACTTTGTTGTGAAATAATATGGCTCTCCCGCTTTTGAGATGCTCTCCATTTCTCGCGATGTAAGAAAAGTTTGCTAACGTGAGGGAACCAGGTTCAGCAACCAGGGCAGTAGAGGATTTTTTTCGGTTATAAACTGTTCAAGGCGGCTTTAAAGTCCTCTAAGTCTTTTTTTCAAATGTGTAGCAATATTTAAAGCCTGTTATTAACAGTAAATATTGGAAGAAATATCTGGCTGAAGCATAACATTTTCCACGCCATTTTCAACCCACTTCCAAAGTCATTATGACATCTACTGCTAGAAATACTCGTGCCCCACGTGTAGCTCAGTGATCAGCGTGCTCGCTTTCCAAGACGCGATCTCAGGTTTGATTCTCAGATTATGGTGTGTGTTTTCGTTGCAATGTCGCAGTATGTTGCTATGTGAGAAATCTCACTTCTCAGGTTGAGAATATCAGAATACAGTGTAGGCCTTGGCCCCGGCAGGAGCTGTTGTGCCAGTACAGGAAGACCACAGAAACACACGCACAGAAGGTCATAGAAGATTTACTGTCCAGAGAGCCATAGAAGTGAATAATTACCGGAAAAAAAGGCTGAAAGGGGATTCCTAACATCCTCGAAATCCATGCAGGTACATTCCGGTGCAGTACTAAAAGTACAAAGAATAAAAAAATAAAATTAAAAAATGGCGTTCCTTTTTGGCGTGGTGGCCGGCCGGCCCCGCCGCCAGCGCCCCTCGTGGGCACGCCTCATTTACGTCGGGCGTGCACGCCCTCGCCGGGTCTCGCTCCGCGTCCGCTGTGGTGGAGGGGGGGCGGCAGGGAGGGGGCAGGCGAGCCCGCGTCACGCGCCGGGACCCTAATGCGCCTGCGACGTGCCTCCCGCGCAAACGGCTCCCGGCCGCGTGAAGGTGATTAGACTAAACAACGGCGCCTTGTGTTACTCTCGTTGCGCGTGCAATGTCGTGAGTCGCCACCAACGACGGCGACGGCGACGGCTGCGTGCGGCGAGGGCGACGCGCCGTCTCAACGGCCGCCCGCGGACACACGGCGCGGCGGCGGCGTCACTTGTCTTTTTCTCGGGGACAACGGAGAGGCCCTCTCAGCATGAGAGTCTCCTCATAAATATTACTATATAGCTTTGGCAGGAAAATGTGTACTTAAAATTTTTTGGTACACATTTTTCGAAAAGTTAAATGCAGGCGTATTGCAGCTTTAAAAAAAATCTTCTTGGGATTGTCTAGCGTGACATAGGAGAAGTGACTCCTTAGTATGTCTCGTCGACCAGTGGGCGAGTTAACGCCACCAGTGCGGTAGTGACTGGGGTGGAGAAAAAGGTAACTGATGGGACACAATTGTCCTAGACTAGCAATAACTCGTAACGATACCCAATGCATCGAGAAAAAGAGAAGTGACCGAATGGAGGCCATCCCTGCCTCCCTCCAGATAGCCGTTCTCATAACGTCTGGTGTTAGTCGACGGGACGTGTGGAAGCTATCCCCGTTTTCTCTCCAGGTAGTCGCTCTCTCCCAGGCAGTGATAGTCCTGAAGACGTGTGGAAGCTATCCCAGTTATCTCTCCAGGTAGTCGCTCTCTCCCAGGCAGTGGCAGTCCAGAAGACTTGTAGAAGGTATCCCCGGCTACTGTCCAGGTAGTCGCTCTCTCCCACGTAGTGGTAGTTCAGGGGACGTGTGGAACACTATAACACAATAGGATGATAACAACACATATCAAGAAGACGACTTGACCGATACTATACATAGAAGACGACCATTCCTCCTCAGCCATCATTTTCTCACTCCTAACTTATTGATTTTTATTCGACAATTTATTTTGGGGAGGGGGATGTCCTATTGCTCAAAACTGAGAACATGTTACCCACTTATGGTATTGAAGATTGATTTACATGATGATTTAGGAGAACACATGAGAGCACACTGCGAGAACACATTCTACATTCCTGTTGACAGCGCTAGTCAGATCTGTGTATTTGCATTTTCGGTTTGTTTTCATTATAACCTGCATGAAAAATTCAAATAAACATCTGATAGATTTCTGGATGCTCAAGTAATTAAATTTCCTAATTGTTGTGATTTAAAGGATAATAAATCTTTAATTTTCTTTGTAATCTGAAACGCCTTTCAGGGCATTTAAAAATAAGGTTGTAGGAATACGCAATTCCAACGACCACAAAATGTTTTGCTGAAAAAGATAATTCGAAATGTCATTTAAACGCACACAAATTAAGTAATGAACCTAGTATTAATTCTTAAGGCAACTTTCGGTAAATTTTAAAGACAGTGTAGTATTGTTCTGTTTCATTTCTGGTGTTAATACTTGAAAGAAAAACACTAAAGAAGTTGTTACCCATTGTAACAATATCCCAAGATGATTGTTGCAGTTTTGTTTTAAAATAGCCATAATATCAAAAGCAAACAAGGAGTTAAACGTATGGAAATCACAACATTCCACCCATTTTCAACATTTGGATTTAGGAAACCTTTGATCCTTGTGTGTACTGGCTATTAGTTAGAACAATAATGCTTTTCAAAAACGTTCCCGATAAATTACAAATAGAGTTTCCGCCGAAGCCCATTGATCGCTTCTTTGATCCTCGCGTTCGCGCTTTTCTTTCATCTCCAAAGTGAAAACCTTTTTACGCGGCGGAGGTCGCCGTGGGCAGCGGAGGCGCAGCCAACTGCCCCGGGCGCCGGCGCCGGCAGACGAGGAGAACGGACCAGCAGAAGCGGTCAAAGAGGGGGCGGGAACGGTGACGGTGGCGGGGGTGATTGAGGAACGGGAATGGAGTGGTGGTTGTGGCGGGTGACATGAGTGACGGCGGGGAGTGTTGGCTATAGGGGAAGATGGCGGGGGCTGGATGGTGAGGTGGCGGTGCGGGGCGTGGCGGTGGCCGGGGGCGTGGCGGGGGCGGGGGCGGTGGCGTTTGCCGATGGGCGTGGTGGTGCTGGGGGTGATTGGGGGATGGGAATGGAGTGGTGGTTTGTGGCGGACTGAGCAGAGCGGCCGGGAGTGAGCTTAGGGGAAGATGGCGGGGCGGAGGATGGTGCGCTGGCGGTGCAGTGTGAGCGGTGAGGTGAATTGGACACGCGGAAATGGATGGTGGTTGTGAACATGAGAAGTGTCGGAACAGTGGCGAAGGAGTGCGGGGCGGAGTGGTGACGGAGCAGCGGAGTTAGCGATGGAGATGGGCGGGGGGCGGGATGGCTGACGATAGCCCTTGAGGGCGAAGGACGGGGGGCCGGTGGCAAGGGGGCAGAGACATATGCGTGGAGGGGGGAGTAACGTAGCCTTGTGAGAGACCGGAGCGGCGCGGGAGAAATGGAGCTGCAATTGGGCGTATCACTAGGAGAGTTGGAGAGGGGCGGAGCAGGTGCGTGGTTTGCTGATGGGTCGCAGCGGTGGCGATTTGAATAGCGGTCGCGGTAGAGTTGACGAGAGAAGCTGCGGTGCATAAGGAGGAGATCGAGAGGTGTCAAAGAGCGGCCAAGAATAATATGCATCTTCGCTGATTGGGCAAATGCATTCATTCGGAGGCAAGTCAGACGATATAATCATTATTGCTAAGATTAATTTTATTTGAAATAAAAAGAGGAGCCATTGAATAATCGTATCAGTACATATTTTCTATTAAAATCTTATTTTCGTTATCATGTAGAACAGAGGAAATAATATGGGGAAAGAGCAGATGACTACCGGACCAGTATTGAAATAAAATTTTCAAAAAAAGTAATGAAGTTTTCGTGAATCAGTGAAGAACCATCTAAGAACGTTTAGCCTGCTGGTAAACTCGTTTTACTTACAGAAGACTACATATTTGTCCTTCTTTAGCACACTTTTACGTATTAAGTAGGTTATTGACTAAATTTACAGCATCATTCTAAGCATTCAGGAATCATTTGGAAACCGCAAAATACGCAAAAACAAGCACATTTTGTAAAAGAGTAAAGACATGATTTAATATTTAATATAAGTATATGATTTCCTTTTAGAAAAGCTCGTAATATAAATGATTGTAGGAGGCAACTGAAAATTTTTCGGAAATGTTAAAAATTTCAACTTACTTAACGAAAATGTGACCATTCGATTAATCCACCGTTGTTCTCTTGAAGGCAAATCATTCAAAGTAGAAAAAAACAAAGCAGTTTTAAGAAAATCATCGTTACCGAATTTTTATAGATCTCATACGATTTTCCGCATCACGATGCTTTACTTTTGCATCACATCATGGTCTGCTGTCCACTTGCTCGCTAACCGTGTGCCGACTATAAAAAGGCGCAAAGGCGTCGTGGCGAGGGACGCGACGGGCCTCGGCGCAGAGGAGGCGGTGCGGCGGCGCGCTGCGCAAGAGAGCCTCCCCGGCGGCGGCGGGCGGAGGGCTCTCGGGAGCGACGCCGCCGATATGACACGCGCTGCGCGCGCCGTGCCTCCCTGAATTAGGCGGCGCGCCCTCGCGCGCCCGCGCGCCCCGCAGTGCGGCCCAGCGAGAGCGGCCGCGCCTCTCACGCGCGGGGCCTCTGGCGCGGACCGGGCCGAGTCAGCCGCCCCGCCCGCCCGCCCCCCCGCCGCCCGCCTCGCCCGCCCGCCCGCCCGCCTCACCCCGCCCCGCCCGCCTCACACCCGCCTCGCCCTTTGTGGGGAGTTGGCGGCAGGTTCGCACGGCATCAACCGATGTCACTGCAGTGCCTCTGGCGGTGAGGTCTAGAGGATGGTACATGTTAGCCAGGCTCGGAAGTACAAGCACCGGGAGGCAGGCACTGGCCCAGTGGTGCACTGCCTGAGGAAGCTGCCGACAGTAATTAATAACTATAATAATATTTTTTGCTACAATTGGCTGATTGCCAAGTGGTAGCCATAACCCTACAGTTTTACAATATATGAACACTTATAATTCAAAAAAAAAATTACCATATAAAAACAATTTACTATACACTCCTTTCGATCATACACTCAATATATAAATATACACAGACCTGTATACATCTATTGCACACATATACATACATATACACACATACATACATATACATACACATATATACATACATATACATACACATACGCACATATACATATGTATACACATACATACATATGTATACACATGCATGAGGGGCGAAACGTCGGCGTCTCAGCCAACGACGCGGCGTCACCTGGACAGCCAAGAAGTCACGGTCTTTGGGTTCCACGCCCGATGGTGGCCGGATTTTCAATACTACAGGGGAAGGAAAGATCGCACGCGGTCTGTTTGTTAGGGTACTGGTCCAGCATTCGTCCGCAGTTAATCGCAGAAACCATAGAAAACTACCGGACAGAGCAGCCAGCCGCTAGAGTTCCCCTCGAGACAGCGGCTGATTTCGTCGTTGCTGTCTAGCAACAGTACCGGCGGCGTTATAAGTAGCTCTGACAGTTTAGTGGAAAACATTACTAACCACATGTTACCATCTAGATGACACAGAAATGAAATCTCAAAACATTGCACGAACCATTGCACCTAAGCGCTCGGAAGTCACGTATCAAGTGGTCTGGCACGCATCGGCAGAGGCACATTTTATTCGCAGTGATACTCCTGATGACAGGGATCTGCGCGTTTCTCAAGCGACTCCATGCGCGTCGGATGAGCGGCAACTCTGAACTCTGGCTTTGAGAAAGTAAATTCTCGTAACGCGATAGCTTCAGAGTAAGTCACATGACGATCCACAGCACGTGGCGAGAGAACTGTCAGAGTCGTTTATACGCCGCCGGTACTGTTGCTAGACAGCAACGACGAAATCAGCCGCTCTCTCGAGAACTCTAGCAGCTAGCTGCTCTGCCCGGTAGTTTTCCGTGGTTTCTCCGATTAACACCGGGCGAATGCTGGACTAGTATCCTAACAAACAGACCGCGCGCGATCTTTCCTTCCCCATCCTTGTCCTCGCCCCTTACACACACACATACACACTTCCATGTATGTCACTACCACACATGTCGGGAGAGCAGACGGGAGCTTGGAGCTTGTGCCGGATGACCTGGTGTCCCGCTGGTGGGAGATACCTGGTTGAGGGAAACCGCTAGCTGAAGTGTAGGTTGGCGCCGAATCTCACAATCCCGCGAAGTAAGATCACTGCAACCTCCTGTGAGAAAAAAATTGAACTGAACTTACGGGACTAATGACATTAACAGTTCAGGGGCCTGGAAACGCCAAAGACAAGGGTGATCGTGGACTTGAATTATGATGTGAGACGGATGTTTATAGTTGAAGAACGTGCTCGTGCATGTGCAACGGACGGGAAGCAGGTCAAAACTTACAGTAAATTTTACCACTCGTTAGACACTGTTTTTTTTCTCTCGCGACTCGGCCATCATGTGATCACGCGATACGTGCAACCCACCGGTGTTCATACTTGATAATCAGGGTAGATGCGCATTAATTTTCTATAGGGGAGATCAGCATTTCAATGCTGATTCCATTTTTATGCCCTAGGGTTGTTAGTCCTGGTGAATGGAGTGACATGATGATGAATGATGAAAGAGACACACACAAATATAGAGAGACACATACGCAACACAACGATGCCCGAGGCGAGACTCGAACCCGCGATCTTCTGGTCGGAGACCTCTACTGCACTACTGCCACAGCAATATCAGCAATAGGATCGACATTTATTTTTAGAGTGAAATTCCTATTCCTCAAATCTGAAGTGGAAAATAATATTCCAATTGTTAGATACTGCGATCTAACGAGGTTGTTGTCTACAAACGGGTTTACCTGATCGGTTTTCACCTCGCCTGTTCCACCGCCAAGTCAACTCCGAGGAAGCCCTCTGGTCTACATAGACAATTTCCATTTTTTTTAATACTTGAAGGAGCCCTTATAGCTATTTTCTCCTTTTCTCTGTATGCCCGTACCGTTATCTCTATCTTTATATAGAAATAGAATAATACTTCCCGACATGTTCCTCTGAGTATTCCGCCGATCCATATAATCAACTTGATCATTAACGGGTAAAGCCAATATATTATAACAGGTCTACGATGTGAAACCTGTGAGGCGGGGAATAGCCCCACGACATAATCACAAATGAAACCATCCGTATACCGGATTCTAACACTCAGGCGTAGATAAATTGTGCTTCTTCCCCGAACCCCTTGGCCACCATTTCTACGCACCTAAGGAGGCGTGAGACCTTTAATTCGCCAGCTGGTCGCCACTTCTGTGGAATGGGGTCCTTATCAAGGAACTACGAATCTTATCAGTGTGTTCACGCATGTCCGCGAGGTGCCCAGAAGTGTGGACGTTTGAAATTCATATTGTAGATTGGAATTACGCCTTAGAAAAGCTTTATTTTGATTTATTCCTTTTTCGGGGAGACGATTGTAGTAATTCCAAAGATAGAATCGCACGGTCTCGTTGGCTGGTTTCTTCGATCAAGGGTTTACCTTGCGATGAATGATGATGTTGATGATATGGTCTGTGAAACGGGGAAGTCGCAATAAGAAGGAAAATAAAAAGAAGAACACGGAGAAATCCTACCGCGAACACGCTCCTCCTACCACAAATTCTTCTTACATCCACGGGGGATCGAACCCAGCCCAGCAGTGGAACACGAGCAGTCTGATCACCATACCGTGTGGATATTATTGAACCCAGCACTTAATGTGCACTCCAAGAAAAGGTGGATACTTTGACGAGCCTTGTCGGCGCGCAATTTCCAAGCGCCTTTGCGCGCCCGGCGATCGTACGGCCACCCACATTGGCCGCTCCGCCCCGCCCCCGCCCCCGGGGCGGCCACGTGGTAGGGACCTTCGCCTTTGCCCGACACCGGCAGAACCACGGGCGAAGGCGTGAGGCGAGGCGCAGGCTTGCCCGCGCGGCCTGTTTACTCTGCGGGCGGAGGCCGGGGGCGGGAGCGGGAGCGGGAGCGGGGCGAGGGCGTGTGCGGGGCGGATCGGCCAATCGTGGTGGGCCGTACGATCGACCGGACGCGCAAAAGGCACTGGAAAGGCGCTCGCCGACCAAGGCTCGTCAAAGTATCCACCTTTTCCTTGGATGCACATCTAAGTGCGGTTCAATAATATCCACACGCTATGTTGATCAGACTGCTCGATGTTCCACTGCTGGGCTGGGTCGTCCGCCGTGGATGTAAGAGATTTGACGTTAGGAGGAGCTGTTCGCGGTAGATTTCGTCCGTGTTCTCTTTTTATTTTCCTTTCTTAATTGCGACTTCCCCGTTTCACAGGACCTATCATCAAACATCATCATTCGCAAGGTAATCCATCGCAAGGTAAACCCTTGAGCGAAGAAACAGCCCAACGAGACCGTGCGATTCTATCTTTCGAATTACTGACAATCGTCTCCCGAAAAAAAGAATAAATCAAAATAAACCTATTTCTAAGGGCGTAAATTCAAAGCTACAATATGATTTCGAAAACGTCCACACTTCTGGGCACCTCGCGGACATGCGTGAACACACTGATAAGATTCGTAGTTCCTTGATAAGGACCCCATTCCACAGACAGTGGCGACATCTGGCAGATTAAAGGTCTCCGCCTCCTTCAGAGTGCGTAGAAATGGATGGCCAAGAGTTCGGGAAGAAGCACAAGGTTATCTACGCCTGAAGTAGTTAAGAATACCGGATATAACGGGATGGTTAATAATTGCTGATATATGATCTGGACCTTATCCCGCCTCACAGCAGTATTCACAGTTAACGCTAAGACCTGTTAAATAATATATGGCATCTTACCCGTTAATGATCAACAGTTGAATTACATGATCGGCGGAATACTCAGAGAGAACATGTCGGAAATATTATATTCTATTTCTATATAAAGATAGAAGAGAACCGGTTACAGGGATACAGAGAAAGGAGACAATAGCTAGGTACCTTGTCAAGTATAAAAAAAAATGAGAAATTGTCTATGTAGACCAGAGGGCTCTCGGAGTTGACTTGCGGTGGAAACAGCGAGGTGAAAACCGATCAGTAAACCCGTTTGTTAGACCAACAACCTCGATTAGATCGCAGTATCTAACATTGGGAATATTATTTTCAATTAGATTAGAGCGAATAGCAATTCACTCTAAAAATAAATGCATCCTATTTGCTTGATATTGCATTGTGCAAGATAGTCGAAGTAGAGAGTCTCACGACCAGACAAGATCGCGCAGTTCCGAGTCTG
Source organism: Gryllus bimaculatus (assembly GCA_017312745.1). NCBI lineage: Eukaryota > Metazoa > Arthropoda > Insecta > Orthoptera > Gryllidae > Gryllus > Gryllus bimaculatus. The sequence continues at coordinate 5,352,912 of BOPP01000052.1, read as the reverse complement.
CCATCGGCAAATCGTTGTGTTTGCGTATTGGTCCTCTATCTTATAATTTGTGTGAATGTCCTCTCTTCGCATCATTCATCATCAAATCACTCATTTCGCCAGGAACTAACAAAACCCTAGGCATAAAAATTGGATCAGCATTGAAACTGCATGAATCTCCCCTAATAGAATTATATTGCAGCAATCTAACCACATGATTACTCAAGTAAAGGAACCACCGGTGGTTACACGTATCGCTAGTGAATAACATGAATGCCAGTCGCAAGAGAAAAAAACAGGTCTAACGTTGGTAAAGTTTTGTAAAGATATTTGACCTGTTCCCCGTCTTGCAACTGCACAGAGCACGTTCATTCAACTATAAACGTACCGTCATCAAATCATCATTCACAAGATCCACGATCACCCTTGTCATTTTGGCCGTTTCAGACTCATGAACTGATATAAACTGTCATTAGATCCCTTTAAGTTCAGTCTCAATGTTCTTTATCACAGGAGGTTGCAAGTGATCTTCCACTTACGCGGATTTGAGATTCAGCGACCAAACCAACACTTCGCGCTAGCGAATTTCCCCTCAACCAAGGTACTCCCACCAGCGGGACACCAGTCATCCGAGCACAACGCTCCAAAGCTACCCGTCGAGCTCTCCCGACATAGTGTGGCTAGTGACTAACAATAGGAAAAGTGGGTATGTGTGTGTCGTAAAGGCGCGAGAGACAAGGAATGGGGAAGAAAGATTCGCGCGCGGTCTGTTTGTTAGAGACTAGTCCACACTTCGCCCACGGTGTTAAATCGGAGAAACCACGGAAACACGCAGAAGAGCTAGTGCTAGAGTTCTCGAGAGAGCGGCTGATTTCGTCGTTGACTGTCTAAAGCAACATTACCGGCGCGTAAAACGACTCTGAACGTTCTCTCTCACACGGCTCGTGAGACCGTTCAATGTGGACTACTCTGAACGCTATCGCCGTTACGAAATATTACAAGATTTCTCAAAGCAGAAGTTCAGGAGTTGCCGCTCATCGACGCAGCCATGAGAAGAAATCGCCATTGAAAGAAACGACGCAGAATCCTGTCATCCAGAGTATCACTGCGAACAATAAATGTGACCATACTGGACCGATGCGTCGACCAGAACACATTAGATAAGTGACTTAAACCGAAAGCGCTCTAGCGTGCATATGCGTTCGAATGCAATGATATTAGAAAGATTTCATTTACTGACTGGTCAACTCTACAGAATAACGGATAACATATGAAGTTAAATATCAAAATGAATCATTTCCACTAAAAACTGTCATCAAGCTAAACTATATAACGACGACCGTACTGTAGCTAGGGACAGACAACGACGAAGATTCAAGACCGCAATGATCTTCGAGGGGAACCATCTAAGCGGCGGCTGCTCTGTCCGGGTAGTTTCTATCGTATATATCCTGCGAAACTGACCGGACGAAATGATGAGAACCAATACACCTAACAACGCCAGCAGTGCGATCTTATCCCTTGCCCCGTGTAGAATTGAAATCCGGCACTCGGCGTGGAACCCAAAGACGTAATGACTCTATACGCATTAATTAAAGCTGTCAGTGACGCACTCGCGTCGATTGCTGAGACGCCAGAACGTTTTGCCCATCCATGCATGTGTAACATACCTGTATGTATGGTCATTACAATATTATAATGTGCAAAAGTAATGTGTATGATAATATAGTAATGCATATTCATAGCTGTATTGTGTAATGCATATGCATATAAGAATGTGTAATGTGTCATGATATATGTAGAATATATCGTGTGCCATAGACTTATACATGTCTGTGATAATATATTTATATAATGAGTGCTAATGATCCGAAAGACATGTATTGAAAATTGTTATTTATTATCGGTAATTTTAATATTTTTTTTGAATTAAGCTTCATATTATTGTAAACTTAGGTTTCTGCTACCGACGTGGCAATCAGGCAATTGTAGCAAAAAATATTATTATAGTTATTAATTACTGTCGGCAGCTTCCTCAGGCAGTGCACCACTGGGCCAGTGCCTGCCTCCCGGTGCTTGTACTTCCGAGCCTGGCTAACATGTACCATCCTCTAGACCTCACCGCCAGAGGCACTGCAGTGACATCGGTTGATGCCGTGCGAACCTGCCGCCAACTCCCCACAAAGGGCGAGGCGGGTGTGAGGCGGGCGGGGCGGGGTGAGGCGGGCGGGCGGGCGGGCGAGGCGGGCGGCGGGGGGGCGGGCGGGCGGGGCGGCTGACTCGGCCCGGTCCGCGCCAGAGGCCCCGCGCGTGAGAGGCGCGGCCGCTCTCGCTGGGCCGCACTGCGGGGCGCGCGGGCGCGCGAGGGCGCGCCGCCTAATTCAGGGAGGCACGGCGCGCGCAGCGCGTGTCATATCGGCGGCGTCGCTCCCGAGAGCCCTCCGCCCGCCGCCGCCGGGGAGGCTCTCTTGCGCAGCGCGCCGCCGCACCGCCTCCTCTGCGCCGAGGCCCGTCGCGTCCCTCGCCACGACGCCTTTGCGCCTTTTTATAGTCGGCACACGGTTAGCGAGCAAGTGGACAGCAGACCATGATGTGATGCAAAAGTAAAGCATCGTGATGCGGAAAATCGTATGAGATCTATAAAAATTCGGTAACGATGATTTTCTTAAAACTGCTTTGTTTTTTTCTACTTTGAATGATTTGCCTTCAAGAGAACAACGGTGGATTAATCGAATGGTCACATTTTCGTTAAGTAAGTTGAAATTTTTAACATTTCCGAAAAATTTTCAGTTGCCTCCTACAATCATTTATATTACGAGCTTTTCTAAAAGGAAATCATATACTTATATTAAATATTAAATCATGTCTTTACTCTTTTACAAAATGTGCTTGTTTTTGCGTATTTTGCGGTTTCCAAATGATTCCTGAATGCTTAGAATGATGCTGTAAATTTAGTCAATAACCTACTTAATACGTAAAAGTGTGCTAAAGAAGGACAAAATAGTATCTTCTGTAGTAAAACGAGTTTACCAGCAGCTAAACTCTTAGACTGTTCTCACTGATTCACGAAAATCTTCTTAACTCTTTTTGAAATATTTTCATTTCAAATACTGTCCAGGTAGTCACTGCCATTTCCCCCATAAATATTTCCCTGTTCTAACATTGATAAAGAGAAATAAGATTCTTAAATAGAAAATGTACTGATAACGATTATTCAATGCTCCTCTTTTTATTTCAAATAAAAATTAATCTTAGCAAAATATATCGTCTGACTGCCTCCGAATGAATGCATTGCCAATCAGCGAAGGCATATTTCTTGGCCGCTCTTTGACACCCTCGATTCCTCCCTTGCACCGCCACCTTCTCCTCAACTCTACCGCCGACCGCTATTCAAACGCCACGCTGCGATCCCATCAGCAACCACCACCGCTCCGCCCCCTCTCCAACTCTCCTGTCATACGCCCATTGCAGCTCCATTTTCCGCGCCGCTCCGTCTCCACAACGGCTGTCAACTTCCCTCCACGCAATTGTCTCATGCCCCTCCCACCGGCCCGCTCCGCCCTTCCACCAAGGCTACCTCACCATCCCGCCCCCCGCCCATCTCTCTATCGCCCGACCACTCCGCCCGCGACTCTGCCACGCCGACAACCACCACTCCATTTACCGGTGCTCCATCACCCCTGCGGACCCCACACCACCGTCCGCGCACCATCCCCGCCCCGCCATCTTCCCTAACTCCCGCCGGCCGCTTCTGCTACCGCCACAAACCACCACTCCATTCCCATCCCCCAATCACCCCCAGCACCACCACGCCCATCGGCAAACGCCACCGCCCCCGCCCCCGCCACGCCCCCGGCCACCGCCACGCCCCGCACCGCCACCTCACCATCCAGCCCCCGCCATCTTCCCCTATAGCCAACACTCCCCGCCGTCACTCATGTCACCCGCCACAACCACACTCCATTCCCGTTCCTCAATCACCCCCGCCACCGTCCACGTTCCCCGCCCCCTCTTTGGACCGCTTCTGCTGGTCCGTTCTCCTCGTCTGCCGGCCGCCCACAGGCGCCGGAGCAGTTAGGCTGCGCCTCCGCCTGCCCGGCGACTCCGACGCGTAAAAAGTTTCACTTTGGAGATGAAAGAAAAGCGCGAAACCGAGGATGAAAGAAGCGATCAATGGGCTTCGGCCGGAAACTCGATTGTGTATTTATCCGGAAACGTTTTTGAAAAGCATTATTGTTCTAACTAATAGCCAGTACACACAAGGATCATAAAGGTTTCCTATCCAAATGTGAAAATGGTGGAATGTTGGATTTCCATACGTTTAACTCCCTTGTTTGCTTTTGAGTTATGGCTATTTTAACAAACTGCAACAATCTTTTGGGATATTGTTACATATGGGTAACAAACTTCTTTATGTTTTTCTTTCAAGTAATTAAACCAGAAATGAAAACAGATAACATACTACCAACTGTTCCTTTTAAAATTCCGAAAGTTTGCCCTAGAATTTGATACTAGGTTCATTACTTATTGTGTGCGTTTTAATGACATTTAGAAATTATCTTTTTCAGCAAGAAACATTTTGTGGTCGTTGAATTGCGTATTCTACAACATTATTTTTAACATGCCCTGAAAGCGTTTCAATTTACAAAGAAAATAAAAGATTGTATTATCCCTTTAATCAACGAAATAGGAAATTAATTACTTAAGCATGCCAGAAATCTAACCAGATTTTATGTTTTAATTTTTCATGCAGCGTCTATATGAAAACAAACGGAAAAGCACATACACAGATATCTGACTAGCGCTGCTCCAACAGAATGTGAATGTGTTCTCGCAGTGTTGCTCTCATTGTTCTCCTAAATATATGTAAATCATCTTCAATACCATAAGTGGGTAACATTGTTCTCAGTTTGTCAGCACTAGGACATCCCCCCTCCCAAATAAATTGTCGAATAAAATCAATAACGTTAGGTTAGAAAAGATGGCGGTAGGAGGAATGGTCGTCTTCATGTATGTATCGTCAAGTCTCTTCTTGATATGTGTTGTTATCACCTATTGTGTTATAGTGTTCCACACGGTCCCCTGAACACCACTACGTTGGAGAAGAGACAGACTTACCTGGGCACAGTAGGCCGGGGATACATTCTACAAGTCTTCAGGACTATCACTGCCTGGCCCTTGAAAGAGAGCGAACTACCAGAGAGAAACGGGGATAGCTTCCAACAACGTCCCAGGTTCGACTAACACCAGACGTTCGAGAACGGCTATTCTAGGAGGAGGCAGGGAATGGCCTCCATTCGGTCACCTCTCTTTTTCTCGATGCATTGGGTATCGTACGATTATTGCTAGTCTAGACAACTTGTTCAACATCAGTTACCTTTTTCTCCACCCCAGTCACTACCGCACTGGTGCGTTAACTCGGGCCCCACTGGTCCACGAGACTACTAAGGAGTCACTTCTCCTAAGGTCACGCTTGGATATCCCAAGAAGATTTTTTTTAGCTGCAAACGCCTGCCATTTAAACTTTGCGAAAAATGTGTAACCAAAAATTTTAGTCCACATTTCCTGCCCAAAGCATATATAGTAATATTTATGAGGAGACTCTTCATGCTGAAGGGAGGGCCTCTACCGTGTCCCCGAGAAAAAGACAATGAACGCCCGCCCGCCGCGCCGTGTTGTCCGCGGGCGCCGTTGAGACGGCGCGACTCGCCCTCGCCCGCACGCAGCCGTCGCCGTCGCCGTCCGTTGGTGGCGACTCCGACTTGCACGCGCAACGAGAGTAACAAGGGCGCCGTTGTATAGACTAATCACCTTCAGCGCCGGACGTTTGCGCGGAGGCACGTCGCAGGCGCCATTAGGAGTCCCGGCGCGTGACGGCGGGCTCGCCTGCCCCCTCCCGTGCCGCCCCCCCTCCACCACAGCGGACGCGAGCGAGACCCAGCGCGAGGCGTGGCACGCCCGACTGTAAATGAGGCGTAGCCCCACGAGGGCGCTGCGCGGCCGCCGACCACCACGCCAAAAAGGGAGAAACGCCATTTTTTAACTTGTTTTTATTTCTTTGTACTTTTGTGCTGCACCGAATGTACCGGCAATGGATTTTCGAAGGATGTTAGGAATCCCCACTTTCAGCTTTTTTGTTCCGGTAATTATTCACTTCTATGCTCTCTGACAGTAAATCTTCTACTGCACCTCTGTGCGTGTGTTCTGTGGTACTTCCTGTACTGGCACAAACAGCTCCTGCCGGGGCCAGCGCCGTACACTGTATTCTGATTTCTCAACCTGAGAAGTGAGATTCTCAATAGCACATACTCGACATTGCAACAAAACACACACCATAATCTGAGAAATCAAAAACCTGAGGATCGCGTCTTGAAGCGAGCACGCTGATCACTGAGCATACCACCGTGGGGGAACGAGTATTTCTCAGCAGTAGATGCTAATGACTTTGGCAAGTGGGTCTGAAAATGGCGATGGACAAAATGTTAATGCATTCAGCCAGATTATTTCTTTCCAAATTACTGTTAATAACAGGTTTTTACAATATTGCTACACAGTTGAAAAAAGACTGAGAGGACTTTAAAGCCGCCAGCTTGAACAGTTTATAACCGAAAAAAATCCTCTACTGACCCTTTTGGGGGGTCGGTTTTGCTCGAACCTGTTTCCTCACGTTAGCAATTTTCTTACATCGCGAGAATGGAGAGCATCTCACAAAGCGGCTGAGAGCCAATTATTTCACAAACCAAAGTAGTAATTTTAGGGGAAAACTGGAAACTGAAATGGTGGGAAAACATAGTTTCGTCTGATTAATTTTGCAAGTGAACAGAATGGACGATTTCCAAAATTACTGCCAATATTTTATATTCATTTCAAAAAAACACAGATCTGTTATATATGTTACGAGTCTAACGTCGACGATCGTTAATGTATGTTGGATTTTTTATGAATACGATAGTAAGCATTATCTATGAATACGTAGACTCTATGGCTTGTATGAAATAACAACAAACTTTTGTTACGATCTACTATCTTTGTTATTTTTTCTGGTTACATTGAATCAAGAATAGAAGTCCTGAAGGGAACATGAAGACTGACAATAATTACTCCACAGCTCATGAGTTTAACTTCTATAATTCATTTGAAAATCACATACAATTTCATTTAAATATATCTATAAATGTATAGTGCACCGAAAGATTCTTGAATATTCGCATATTCAAGGAAAATCTTCTTTCAAAGTGATTAGTTGAAATTACTAAAATTACTGTTTAACATCTTCCATCTCATCAGTTTTCCCTCCAGTTCCCTGATTACTTTGAGCGAAATGCTGAAACGGCCCTTGAATTGCTTCTTCGGCGGTTAACAAACTTTACTAGTTCTTGCGTCAATCTAGAATTCCCAGTGAGAAATATAGTTAATTCCAAATTTCGTTCTCCTTCTCCGTGAAGTCGATTCCCTTGACGACGGCACCAATTAAGAGATGACACCAAATTTATACGCTGATATCCGCCTGCAAATGGTTTTTATTTCACCGGAGCGAATATTTTGTATTTAAAATTCTTGCCCCAAAGTGCCTTTTTCTTTCGTTAAATTCAGATTTCCAAACTTGTTACAAGGTAAATGTGGCTCTAAAGGTAGGGGATTTCCCTAGATCTCGCTGGGTTTCCCTTTTTTTTTGG